>JASAMX010000888.1:0-42282 GCA_030248175.1 Microlaimidae sp. YZB2_3 | reverse complement strand
AAACACGTAACATTTTGGTTCTTTTATAATTATGTTGTATGATTTAAATAAAATTTTTACCAGTTAAAGTTTTTTGTATTTAACGATCTCTGAAATTTTTCTTAAAATTACAAAAAAAGATTGAAGAAAATATATTAAGAAATAAGTCAGATAAGTTTGTATGAGTAACTTTTTGAAACCATTTAATCACAATTTTTATAAAAAGTTTAATTAACCAATATGATTTTCTTTACAAATTCCAATGCATATTTTTACTTAGCTTATTTACACACCCTGAAAATAACAGTTTAACACAGTAACAAAGCAAAAGATTCTTAGCTCCTTATTTAAAATTTAACACGTGACAGTAACCGTATGAAAACAAACAAACAAATTAAACACAACGTTTAAAAAAGCAGGATTTGCCACAAAAATTTAAACTTTAAAATTGTTGCAATTAATACATTTTGATAATTTCCTCTTAACGACCAAATAACTTCACCAGTATTAAAACAGCTTTTTGTTAAATTATTCCTGATCTTGATGCCTAATCTTTTAGCCTTTTCATTGTTTCTCATAATTAAACTATATTTTTCTACCGACTTAAGAAGCGGGTTTTGCAACCTTTAAGTTTCTTCATTTAAACAGAGGCCAAAATGCTTTAGTATGACCTCTTATAAATTATAAAAAAGCGGCTTTAAGAATACTATAATATGAGTTTAAATCAATAAATTAAATAAATAGATGTTTCTACTAAAAGTAATCAACTTCACGAGAAAGCTAAACAATAATTTGCTCATAGCATTTATATATAATATTTTTATTTTTCTCCTCATAAATTTTGGTAGTTACAATTATTAGCATATACATGTACCCGTCGTATTGATTTATCAACAAATCAACAGCTGCTTCTTGACTAAAATATTAGCGAAATTTGAAAGCTTGTTTAAACAACCAGAATGTGGTACTGACCTTAATTTTAATATAAAGACTTAGTTACTATCTGACTGAATGCAAGAAAATAAAAATATTAACAATGATTATCTGACTAAATGCAAAAAAATAAAAATATTAATAACGGTTAATTTCGTGAGGGTAGTTAAAATCGGAATTAATATTATTATAATGTTTGCTTTTTTTTGTTTTAAAATTTTGTGGTAACAATGTAAATATTGAAAACAAGTTACAGTAAATTTTTAGGCTTAAATTAAGTTTAACAATTCATTAAAATATAATTAATTTTACAGCAAAACTAGCCATCATTATATAGGGTAACTGACTTAATTTCGGCCACGCCTTAATTTCGGCAACCAATTTAGGGTAACAAAAGAAAAAAAGAAAAAAAGAACTAGCACAAAAGTAACTGGATTAATGTTGAATAAAGTGTTTTTGCAAAAGTTTTTTATTTTTGTTATTCTACATTATCAACAGTTGCATACAAAAAGTGAATTTTTTGTGATTTTCTTAATTTTTGCTTTGTATTTAAACTGCATCAAATTTAGAACGAAGCAATATATAACCTTAAAATATCTTCTATTTAAGGCTCAAAGTTGTTAATTTTCATGTTTTGATATTTTCTTCAAAATCATTTTGCAATGCATTTAACTAACTGCGTATTTTAAGATTCCGTTAATCTCGGCCACCGGAAAATTTAGGTGAAAGAACCTGCCGTTTTTTGCTCGTTTGACTTTGTTTTGACGTTTTTTAAGCCAAAAATAAAAATTGCACAAAAAATACAAGTTATTAAAACTTGTTTTTTAAGGTTTTGACATAATTATTTAAAGTCTTGCTAATAACTATTAAAGTTCGCAAACGGGAAAAACTAAGTTATATGTACCAAGAACAATACCTAAGGGTAAATTTGCAACCTTTAGAAACTTTTATTGTTCGTTTAAGCAATAGTTATGGCCAGTTTTTTGTAGGTGGCCGAAATAAATGGCACGCGCCTTAACTTCGGCCACTTTAAAAAAAAGTTTAAACCTTTACTGATTTTTAAGTGTCACAGAAATGTTTAAATTTTGCACTGGAATAACAAATTTAGCTATTGTTTGATTTTTAGGCCAAATTTTGGCTTGATTGAAAAAACCAGAAAAACTTATTTAAAAAAATAAAACAAGTGGCCGAAATTAAGTCAGTTACCCTAATAGCAATATTTAAAAATAATTTATATTTCTTAATATTAATACATTAATACAAAAATTTCATGAACGAAAATTGCATTTTAACCATTAAACGTGTAGTTCGGTAAATGTTGATGCAAAAAACGCATACCATTTTTTACACAATTTTGTTATTGGTAAGTTTTGTTGAAACTCTATAATAAGATGCTTAAAATACAATATTTCAAAATAAAAATACTTCCGCTTTGTTTCAGCAAGTTTTAACGATCCGAAATTACTTAACTCACCCGAAATTTAGCTACTCTTGCCGTTATAATCGCCACACGATCCAAAAAATTACTAAAATTTAATAAAAGCCATAATTTGTTTATTTCTACGACTAAAAAATTGTATTTTTGCAAAGCTCTTAAAATGCTGCGCGTCTTTTAAGGTAGGTTTCATTGGTGGTAAATTCTTATTTTAGAATAGATTTTTATTACTGAACCGCACCTTTAAACTTAAATACAAAACCATTGACTAGAATAATTTAACTGCTACAAAAAGTTTAGAATAAAAAAACAGAACGCATTATGAAATCATCTGGTGAAAATACCAAAAAAAACTTTATTTCCTGGTTAAATATTGAAGAGCTTGTTTTTTAGTAATATTTTTTTAACGCTCAAATGAAGAAACAATTTACTGTGATTTATATTTCATCACCAGGTACAAGCATGCATATAGATGTCACAGCTACGAACAAAACAAAATACATTGTTTTATCACCTTCACAAAATATGTATAATAAATTATACTACATGGTATAGATTCGGAGGTTTTTGTTATTTTTTATCAAATTGCTTGGTACCTTGTTTTGTTTTTATCTATTTCAATTTATGTCTGGTAAGTCAATTTTGTTCTTAAGTTTATATTGCTTATCAAGTACAAATGTACTTCATTTATATTTATATATATTTACAATTTCTATTTAATGTTAGTTTGTTATTAATTTGATTACGATGTTTTTCTTAAAACTTTTTAAATTTTCTAATATTTTCTGTATACATTACCTCGCTATTAGTTTTTCGCTTTCATTTTGTTTTGGCTATTTGTTTTTCCATAACTAAGGTAAATTTAGCAAATAAATTCAATATTAGTCTTATTAGTAAATTTTCTTTTTTAACGTCTTAGAATCCATGTAAAAACTGGTTTCCTTTTTGCTTTTTACTATAATGTTGTTTTGGTCTTTGTTTGTTTTTTCTCGCAATAATTGGTGTAAAACTATTAAATTCCTCTTAGTCTTATCAAAGCATGCTTCTTGTGGTTTAATTTTAATCACTCATTTTGCATTCTGTCCGTTTCCGTAATACTTTTTACGCAATGCAAAAGATCTAATGTACAACTGAGGTAAACAGTCCTAGCAGTCTAGCAGTCCTAGAAATCATAACATGGAATGTTTTAAGCCAAAATAAAAAACCCATTAAACTCACGTTTTTTTGCCTTTTTTATTTATTTTTGTTAAATGTTAATTACTACCCGTAATACTTTTAGTTTTGAATTTTAGCTTTTTGGCCTATATGAGATGGCCCTGTAACTCCTCCTTGTTTTATCTTTTCTGGTTGGCGTGGTAATATAGGAATAACTGGAATGTTTGATGTTTAAAATACAGCCTATTAATATTACGTACAAAGCAGTTGTCATATTCGTGAATGGTCAGAAAAGAAGTGAATTGAGATTTGATTCGGAAACAAAAACTTTGACGGGGACGACAAAAATACAAAATCTCATATAATTTGCACCAATCATGAAAGATTTTGATGGTATTTTCACACAAGAAGTCATAATGACGAATAATTTAACAGTATAATGGTCCGTTTTATACATTTGGTAAGATCGCCTTTGGATAAACAAACGCCTTTGTATACAAATAACAAAAACTGACACAAATAAAAAAAAATTGTTGAAAGCAGAAGAAACAGTTCACAGTCATTTATATTAAGCAACAACCACAAATAGTAAAATAATTTTTAATATTTTACTCCGTCCACCGATATAAAAGACAACACATATGATATATGAAAATTTGTTTAAAAACTTTAAAATCTATATTATAGATGATAAGGTCAAAATCAAAGTTTTTTTTTGTACATTATCTTAATAAAAAATGGCACTCCTACAATGTCAATATAAAATTTTATTTCATTATATTATTATGATTATTTTCATTTTGTTATTATTATTATTATTATTATTATTATTATTATTATTATTATTATTATTATTATTATTATTATTATTATTATTATTATTATTATTATTATTATTATTATTATTATTATTATTATTATTATTATTATTATTATTATTATATTATTAATTTAATTTATCTTTTTCAGCAATACGTAACTGAACGAAGAACATATTGCTCACTAGGCTGTTTCATTAAAGTTAGCAATATGCCCTTTCTTTTAAAATGTTCACTTTTTTATTGTAGAAATATACAAAGAAATAGAAATGCAATAGACTTTTGAAAAAACCTAGAAAACCAAAAATTCGGGATAAATATATCGCATAAACCCCACGGTTTACATTTTATTTTTTTTTTAATATTTACAAAGAATATAATGATCCTAAGCATTTATGAAAAACAACACGCAGGAAAAAAGGTGGGCTTTTTGCTCACAGTGACGCTCCAGGTTCAGTATCGAGGTGTTCAGTAGATTTTTTTACTATTTTCTATTTATAAAGTGGAGATGTAGTGTCAGATCTTTTTCCCAAATGGCAGCGGGTTTTGTAAAATTTCGCAGTTAAAAATGTCGTGAGGAGCCCCAAACTTCCAGAGGGAAATTGTCCTTAACAAAAGATTCCTCCAAAAAAGACTCGTTCGGTCCCAAACTAGCGGAAATTTTCGAAAAAAAAAATTTTGAATTTTATTTGGTCGTATTCTCCAGATCTTTATAGATTTTTACGAGGCAATTTAATTATTGTATTATTATGAATCTACGTTTAAATTTGTTTAATATAGAATACTTACGAGCCGTGTTGACTTTAAAGTGTGAACATATTATTGTGATGGTATATCTTGAAGATCTAAACAAAAAACGAGTCAAGAAATGAAGAGAAATATTTTTAATACAACTATAAAAAAATGGCTTTATAAAGTAAAACAAAAATCTTTTTGAATGTTTTTGCATAGGTTTTAGTTAAAAAAAGCTCATGCTCACAGGATTTTTAAATGGACACAAATTTTTTTCGTAATGTAGTATAAAAATTTATCATTTCTTGTGTGAAAAAGCCAAAAAGCCAGCCTTTTGATATTTTTTTGACCCAAAAGCTGCATATCGATAAGTATGCGCGAGGCGTGGCATTGTGTTAAATTTCGCGTCATCGCCGCCCGGACGCGGAATTTACACGGTGCAGCACTGACGTAAAATCCCTTCGGCGGATTTGCAGCTGAAAGAACGAAAAGGTAAAAGAATCATCCACTACAGTTTTTTGCGGATTTTCAAGACCGTTTTTGTGGAAAATGCATTTTTTAAAATTTTTTTATAAAATTGTAATAATTTATTAATTCTTCATTTTTGCGTTTATGACATCGTGCAAACTGCATAACTCCTTCTGAAGCTATTTGGTTAAAATCTAGCTTCTAAAATTAGAGCCTGGCAAACGCACCGTCGCTACTATTTGTCGTTATTACGACACAAAAAGTTACAGGCAGTATAAAATTAACGTGGACTTTGACTAAATAATTGTTTGAAACTGGAGTACACTGACACCTACCAAAATTTACCGTAATTTTTATTGAATTTTAGGTCTTGCTTAGGCTTAGACGGTAGCAAAAGTGGTCGGTGTCGGTGGACGGTGTCGGTGTACTTTCCAGTTTGCCATTTTGGGTCTAGCTTTTTTTGTGAAGTAGTAATATCAATTCCTATCCCTATGAATATTATGCTCAAACATCGATATTTGCTAACAGTGATAACCCGGAACCATTACTGCTGATCGCTATAAATCAAGAGGAGCAACGCTACGTGATATGACGGTTCTCTAACACAGATGACTGGTTTTAGGTTACCTTTAATGTTAAATTCACGAAAAATGTTCAGGGTTAAATTGAAGCTCCATGCCAGTTATTTCTAGTTAAAAATATACCGGAAAATTAAAAAACACAAGATTTAGCTTACTGCCAAAATGCTTATGTTTTTTTAATACAGCTAATTGAGCAAAAATTAAATAAATTAATCATTTTACTCGTGGGCATTTGAGTAAAAAGCTTGCACTAACAGAGTGCGTCAGTCGGTTTGTTCTTCTTTTGTAATCCTTAAGAACTTGTAAGCGTATTATTATTTCTGCCACATCATTTAGTAACAACAAGGGGAATCGAAAAACAAAAAAGTTACGTCATTTAAAAGTGCAGTTCTTTTAAATGATAGAATTTCATAATTTGCCCTTCTCAAAGGAGAAGAAGGGTACCCAAATTTTTACTTTTCTTAAATTTAATAAAATTCATAAAACCTTAATTTTTTAAAAACACAAACTCAGTGCTCTATAGCGACTTTCCCCGTAGTCTCCAGCTCTCTGAGCTCTGAAGTGGGTCTCAGCTTTTTAGGAGCTCCGGAGCTTTGCCCTATTCTTAGATTAATTTCATGAATAATAAGAGTTATGCGATAGATTATCTTGTCACATTCTTCTTTGTAAACGAAATTTTTATCAAAAACTTATTTAAAACGATAAAAAAGTCACACAAATGCTGCTACACAATAGCTTAAAAATATATGGTTAATTAAGAAATTGTCCAAATTGCTCATTTAAGGGGCGGAGATCTGGAGTCTCCGGAGCTCCCTTGGCTTCACGGAGCTCCGAAGCATGATATTGGAGGATGGGAATATCACTAGTGCTTTTACATAGGTTAAAATTTGGTTTTACTAATTTTTTTATTTTTAAAAAGCAAAAAATTTAAGTACCATTCTTTTCCTTTAGAAAGGGCAAATTATAAACCCTATCATTTAAAAGACTGCACTTTTAAAATGTCGTAACTTTTTTGTTTTTAGATTCCCTTGTTGTTACTAAATGATGTGGCAGAAATAATAATACGCTTACAAGTTCTTAAGGATTACAAACGAAGAACAAACAGACTGACCACTCTGTTACTGCAAGCTTTTTACTCAAATGCCCACGAGTAAAATGATTATTTTATTTAATTTTTGCTCAATTAGCTGTATTAAAGGAACGTGAGCGTTTTGGCAGTAACTAAATCTTGTGTTGTTTATTTTCCGGTATATTTTTAACTATAAATGACTGGCATGGAGCATTCAATTTAACCCTGAATGTTTTTCGTGAATTTAACATTGAAGGTAACATTGAACCGTCGGGTCTCGAGACCGTCGTGTCGCGTTGCGTTCCTCTTGATTTATAGCGATCAGCACTTACGGTTCCGGGTTCTGGCTGTTTCAGCAAATATCGATGTTTGAGCATAATATTGGTGGGTAGGAATTGATATTACTACTTCACAAAAGGCTAAACAAATGGCAAACTGCAAAGTACACCGACACCGTCCACCGACACCGACCACTTTTGATGCATTCTAAGCCTAAGCAAAACCTAAAATTCAAATAAAATTACGGTAGAATTCGGTCGGTGTCGGTGTACTTTCCAGTTTGCCAAACAAATTTAGTCAAAGTCACGTTGATTTTATACTGCCTGTAACTTTTTGTGTCGTAATAACGATGAATGAGTATAGCAACGGTGCGTTTGCGGCTCTAATTTTAGAAGCTAGATTTTAACCAAATAGTTCAGAAAGGGTTAATTGCGGTTTGCACGAATGTCATAAACGCAAAAAATGAAATTAATAAATTATTTACAATTTTATAAAAAAATTTTAAAAAAATGCATTTTTCACAAAAACGGTCTTGAAATCCGCAAAAAAACTGTAGTGGATGATTCTTTTACCGTTTGGAATTCTTTCAGCTCCAAATGATTCTTTTACTTCAGTGCTGCACCGTGTTAAATTCCGCGTCCGGGCGGCGATGACGCGAAATTTAACACAATGCAGCACTGGCGCGGAATACCTTCTGCGAATATGCAGCGCTTTTGGGTCGAAAAAATATCAAAAGGCTGGCTTTTTGGCTTTTTCACACAAGAAATGATAAATTTTTATACTACATTACGAAAAAAAATTTGTGTCCATTTAAAAATCCTGTGAGCATGAGCTTTTTTAACTAAAACCTATGCAAAACATTAGAAAGATTTTTGTTTTATTTTATAAAGCCATTTTTATAGTTGTATTAAAAAATCTTACGTCATTCTTGACTCGTTTTTGTTTAGATCTTCAAGATATACCGTCTCGATGATATGTTCACACTTTAAAGTCAACACGGCTCGTAAGTATTTTATATTAAACAATTTTAAACATAATTCATAATAATACAATAATTAAATTGCCTCGTAAAAATCTATAAAGATATAAAAAATAAGACCAAATAAAATTAAAATTTTTTTTTTTCAAAAATTCGCCAGTTTGCAACCGAACAATTCTTTTTGGATATTTTGTTAAGGACAATTTCCTCTGGAAGTTTGGCTTCTCACGACATTTTTAACTGCGAAATTTTTACAAAACCCGCTGCCATTGGGAAAAAGATCTAACACTATATCTCCACTTATAAATAGAAAATAGTAAAAAAATCTACTGGAGACGTCGATACTGAACCTGGACATAAGCATACTGAGCAAAAAAAAAACCACCTTTTTTCCTGCAGTGGGTTGTTTCATAAATGTTAGGATCATTATATTCTTTGTAAATATTTACAAAGAAATGAAATCTTATGTTAAAGCATAGGGTTTTATGCAACTATATTTATGCAAATTTTTGGTTTTTTATAGGTTTTTTCAAAAGTCTATTGCATTTCTATTACTTTGTATATTTCTACAATAAAAAAGTGAACATTTAGAAAGAAAGGGCATATTGCTAACTTTAATGAAACAGCGCCCTACATGATAAGATTTTTGTATGATAAGATTTTTTGACAGACTTAGAAAAATGTAATGTGCTTTTAAAACAATTTTCTAGCGTTTTTTTCAAAGATGATGGTATATTGCCTTACTTTAAAAAAAATGTTCCTGATGATATTAGGTTAAACACTGTTCATTTTCCTTAAGACACTGTCATTAAAAAACTGCATTAATTACCAAAAAAGTCTAATACTCCTGAAAATATTCCCGCTATGTATTGGAAAAACTTAGCTCAAATAGTTGCAATCCCATTAGCTAATCTTTTTGAAAGAACAATGCTAAGGGGAAACTTACATTAAATCTGGAAAGAGGCAATTATTAGTCCAATATATAAAAAAGGAATAGCTAGTTATTCTAATAATTATCGGGGTATTAGCCTTACAAGTAGTATTGTTACAGTACTCAGATTTTATTCCAGTACCAGTAACAATACTGTGCTGGTTGTCCAAAAACATTTCAGTACAGTACCAGTAAATCTACCGTCCTTATTTTAGTTTCAGTACAGTACCAGTACTATCCCTAGCTCAAATTTTATTTTGAGTACAGTACCAGTATTATAATAAATAAATTAGTCATTGTTTTATATGTGCAGTTTTTTACATGTACAGTTTTTTCTTTTCCAATGTACAGTTTTTCCTTTTCCTTAAGATATTGTCATTGAAAAACTGCACCAATTACCAAAAAAAATTTCTAAAACTTCTGATAATATTCCCGTTATGTATTGGAAAAACTTAGCTCAAATAGTTGCAATCCCATTAGCTAACCTTTTTAAAACAACAACGCTAAAGGGAAACTTACCTGAAATCTGGAAAGAGGCAATTATTAATCCAATATATAAAAAAGGAATAGCTAGTTGTTCTAATAATTATCAGGGTATTAGCCCAACAAGTGTCCCTTGTAAAGTTGCTGAGTCAATTATTAGCAACAGTTTGCTAAAGTATGTCCGAGCTAATAAACTAATATCAAAAATTCAATAGGGATTCTTATCTCGTCGGTCCACTGGTCTTAAACTTTTGACCTGTCTCAACATATGGACTAAATCATTAGATAATAAAATGAACGTGGACGTCGTGTATATAGACTATGCGAAAGCGTTTGACACCGTTTGTCATATAAAAAACTAATATTAAAGCTTAAAGCATATGGCTTTAATTATGAGTGTCAGCTTTATGAACTGGATATCAAGCTATTTGTCGACGTCGTCAAAAAGTCTGTATAGGCGACATTTACTCAAATTATGCAGAAGTTACCAGCGGTGTTCCTCACGGTGAATCCCTTTAGCCCTTACTATTTTTGCTTTATATCAACGATCTACCCGCTTATATAGGCAATGATTCACACTGCAATATGAAAAATATTGAATACAAGGAACAGCCTTAGATGCCGTAGGATAAAACACGCCTTAATTATGATGTATAAAATTCTAAACAGTTTAGTCGATGTATCAATTACTGATTTTTTTAGTATAAACAAAAATCACACTAGGACAATTAAAAGTTCCCAAAATTCATTTGGCTATGTGTAAATATTTTTTTGTAATTGAGTAATTAAATTATGGAACAAATTAGATAAGTCAGTCATTCTTAGTAAGACTCTACTAGTTTTCAAAAATAAACTAGACACCGTCACAATAAATTCTCTTTTCAAATTGTAATACCAATATTTATGTATCATATGTGTTTTTTGTAATTCTTTTTTTTGACTTTCAGTATATATCAGTGTTTTATTTTTTGTAAACCACTATAACTGAATAAACATTAAACATATAATTTTGACCGTTACTTTTACTTAACTTAAACAAAAATATAACAAATCATTTTACTCTTACTTTAGTCAAGAATGCATAAGAGTAGAGAATGTCCACTGTGTGTTAAACAGTTGTTCAAATTATAGATATATTATTTCATGGTGTATATTTTTTTATGATCTACTAAGTCCTATGCAATAATCTACAATTTTTGATATAATCTACATGCCAATTTTTCTACCTAAAACTGTAGATTATTCTACATGATAACCGCAAATTTGCAAACAAAAAAAACTGCAAACGTATAATTCTTTGATGATATTTTTTCCGCGTGACATTGTCTAATATTCATCGTTTTTGTTGAATCCAACGTATAAATTATTTTACATGTTAAAACATTAAATATTTCCAATAATTTGAATTATTCCACAGTATCACGTAGAAAAATTTGTTGTAAGTCCCGGTCGCGTTGAGGGTCAATTTTAAACGCCCATTGCCGTTTTCAAAATTTTTTTGGACAACTGGGCGCGTTGCAAAAGTTTTCTATTATTTTGGAAGGTCTTTGGGCTCTTATTTTATCGCGACTGGCGAATAAACAGATCCAAAAGTGGGCAGGATTTAACACTTCTAACGCCATAAACGCATTTCTGATTTCACAGTCCAAATTATGGAGAACCCGTTTACAGCATTACAGGCGTTTGCGTCCGGGCATATTCAGTTCTGGAACCTTTTTGTTATAACAAACACCAGGTGTATTTACTTTTGGACCTGGAAGGCGTTTATGGCGTTAGCAGTGTTAAATTTTGCGCACTTTTTTGTATCTCTCTATAGGTCAGTCGCGATCAGGATAAGGGTCAGTCAGTCGCGGTAAGGGGTAGGTAGATAGGTAGGTATTAGGGTAGGTCAGTTGCGATAAGGGGCTAAAGGCCTTCCAAAATCATTGGAAACTTGCCCAACGCGCCTAGTCATTGCAAAACTTTTAAAAACAGGCTAAGAAATGGGCGTTTAAAATTGACTCTCAACGCGACCACCACTGTAAAATAATCGAAAATCATTACTTTTTAAAGCATTATTTGGTTCTCATACTTTCAAATCTCATTGCTGATTTGTTAAAAGCAACTTTTTGATGTTTCAAAAACCTATTTTCTAATTTTAGCACAACCTAAATACTTTTTTGTTTTTTTTTGTTCAAAAAATCTTTTTTAAAAACTAAGTAAGTATTGTTTGGATAACCAAAAAAATTTACTTACATTGAATTGTCAGATTTCATTTTAACAGTTAAGTAACAGTTTGTTGGCTATGCATTAAGTTTTGGTATCATGAGTGGTGTCATGCGTCCCCCCTTTTTAAAAAAAGTTGATTTTTGACCCATACCTTACCGGCAGGAAATTGAAATTAAAAAAAAATGTTATAATTAGTATCTAAATCATGCAAATGTTATCGTTTTTAATTCAGCATATATTCCTTGCCAAAATCGAACAGTCAGTTCTCCGACAAAAGAATACCTAGGTTACTGTTTTGTGCGGAGCGGCACTCCTGCTGATTTTCAGACGTCTGAAGATACTTGTTGGAACTCCGGAGGGATTCTTGCTCATATTACTGACCGTGATATTCAGAGAGAAGTTGCAGTTCTTGGGTTTCAATTGCCTCAGGTAAAAATAAAAATTTAATACCGCGTGACATATAATTGTTTAATTTTTTTAAATTTATCATATTGTTTATTTAAAAATATTCAGAATGATGTACGCCCTGCAGGAAAAAATATTTGCTATGTATTAAGCTCAATATTTAAAAAAAATTATTTTGACAGATAATTTTTCAGTGTTTATTCTTAGCTATTTTTATGAAAACCAAAATTTCTGAAAATGAATTTACAAGCAAAAAATATTATAAAATGTAAAAAAAACAATTAAAATATAATAATAACCATAAATGTATCATAGTACAATGTTACAAAAAGCGAAACAAACATTAAAAAATATCTTATATTAAATGGTACATGTACAAAACAAGTTTTGTGGGCAATTAGGGACAGGGGTAAGGTTTTCACAAAAAAAATCTTTAAAATCAGATTAAAAAAGTTTGGCTCTGTACCGCACGTTCAAAAAAGTCTAAAAACCCTCTGCTGCTCAATTTTTGAAACAAGTCGCAAAATTTAAGGGACATTTAACTTTTTCAGCCAGCTGTAGCACTCCCACTTCCGTGTTATTTCTAACTTCAAGTGGGATGGCTATACATGAAAATTTTTACAAAACTAACGCCGTGAAAAATTGAAATAGGTATTTTTAAAGCAGCAAAATTAAAAATATAATTTAATTGCCATAAAAACAAAGAAAAATCAAGGTACCAAAACTTTTGTTTGATTTATCCATTGTTTTTTTTCTACAATCCCCTAAAAAAAATTTTTCAAGGTCACTCTCACAAAAAAATTTGAAATTCTAAGGACAGTTTGAGAGGCTTCGCATGATTTATATATAATTTATTCTTGTTTATCTTTGCTCAGAGAATATCAGGCGTGTTGATCCGGATTTCTTAGCATATTTTTTTTTTAAATTACAAAAAATTAAGCGATCGATTTTTATTTAAATTTTTTAGGAAATACTCTTAAAGGTTTGTGTTATAGCATACGAAAAAGCATTACTTCTTACTATTAAAACCGCTGTTTTTTTGAGACCAGGTTTTTTTGCAGAATCGCCTGCTGGCATCATTAAAAAACTTTTTTTATTATTTCAGCTGTTAACTAGTATTCTGAGCTAGTCCCTGTTGAATCTTTTGCTATGTGACTAAAATAGAATAGCTTAAGTTTTAAGCTTAAAGGTGCGGTGTGGAGTTGTTGTTGTTGTTGTTATTGTTATGGCCTGAACCTTAAGTTATGTCCTCCAGGAAGTTGACTGCCTCCCCTGGTTTTTCCCATAGATCTTCTAGTTTGAGTGCTGTTGGCTTTTGAGGGCATGCAAAAAAGTGTTTGACGTCGTGAGGTTTGCCACTGCAGTGGAGCCATTCCTTTTTAATGGAGTTGTTGATTCTGTATTTGAACGAGTTGAGTTGGTGGCAGTGTCCAAATCTAAGTTGTGCTAGTAAGGTTCTTAACTTCCTGGGAAGTTGTTGCTCACTTATGTCAGTCAATTGGTGGCGAATTTCCACTAAATAGGGCATTAGGTTGCCAAATGTTTTCTTTGACATAGGATGGTTTTTCCAAGAGCATGTGGTTGCAGAAACTTTTAGCTGTTGGTCCAAATTTTGATTGTAGGGTATGTTTCATCTCTCTTGGTTTATGATCGCTTGCTGTGATTTTGTTGGATGGGTGTGTTGGCTGCATGGTTTTTGCTAAAAGTTGTGTTTATATGAGGTTGGTGTGGTTTTCTATTGGTAGGACTATAGTCGCTTGATGTTGGCGGTCAGTTGAAGCCATTTTGTGGCAGCCGGTTGCTATCCTGAGAGCTGAGTTTTGTGTTGATTGAAGTTTTTGAAGATGAGGTTTTGATAGATTGCGTGACCAAATGGGGGCTCTGTAGTTGAGAATTGGGCGTCTTATTGCTTTTTAGGAGGTAACAATTGTTTCTTTTGGTTGGCCCCAGCTGGTTCCAGCCAGGGCTTTGAGAATGTTGTTGCGCCTGGATGCTTTGTTGTTTATGTTGGTGGCGTGGTTATTAAATGTTAGTTTTGGATCAAAAGTAACACCCAGGATTTTTGGGTTTTTGTTTAGCGGTAAAAGTTTGTTGTTTATGGTCACCTTTGAAGGTAGTTAAACTCTTGTGATGAGGGGGAAAAGATAGTGACTGTTAATTTTTCTGTTGAGAGTTTGCGGAAGTTTTTGTCCAGATATTGATTTTAAATGTTGAGGTATTTGGTGAGATAGAGTTACATTTCATTTTCAGTTGCAATTTTTTTGGAGTTTTAAAGGGTTTGTTTGAAGTGAATTGTTTGTTGAATTTGTTTGCCATTTCTAGAGGGTTATTGATTTAAATTCCATTAAAATTTATTGCTGAATTTGATGAGGGTGAGGCTTTGTTGTCCAGATATTTTATTGTTTTCCAGAGTTTTGTTGGGTTGGCTTTGTGGCTGAAGTTATCCAAAAAAGAGTGCCATTTTTGTTGGCGTTGGAGCGAATTAGTTTGTGAATGTTGTTGTTGAGCTCTTGTATCCGGGCGCAGTGGGGGTTGGATTGGCGAAGTGTATCACGCTCTTTGCTGAGCTGAATTGTTTCTGGAGTAAAAATTTTTGCGACAACCGGCATGTATGTGCGCGGAAACTTTGTTCAGGATTAATCTAAACATTTTTTCATCTTGTTTGACCTCTGTTGGATTGGGGATGATTGATAATTTAGTTTCTATTTTATTTGTATAACTTGTCTTGTGCGCGGAAGCTTTGTTCAGGATTAATCTAAACGTTTTTTCATCTCATTTGACCTCTGTTGGGTTGGGGATAATGGATAATTTAGTTTCTTTTTCATTTGTATAATTTGTCGTGAAGCGAACATATTATAATAAAGTGGGCGAATAAATCCTGTTTAATGGAATATATTTATTCTTTAGAAGTATTATGAATTTTGATTGGAAAACTTTCTTTTCTTTTTTTAATTTATTCTAGTTTTTACATTATAATACTTGGGTGTTTTGTAAAGGTCTTATAACTTTATCGGGCTTAGCTGGTTGTATAATAAAAAATGGAAAATAAAACTGTACAATTAAGAACATTTGGCGCAGCTATGGTAGAACCTGTAAAACATATAATTTAACTTAAACTTGTCTAGTTGTTTGGTGGATAGAATTGAGGCCCTGTTGGAATGGGGTACAATTTGACCACTGCAAATTAACTGGCTCAATGTTCACTCTGTACATTTACTTTGTACATCACTTGATACTTGGTTTTTTTCCATTTGTTAACGTTATAAGTTTGTAAAGTAATGTCAGGTTGGATCCAAAAACTATTAGGTCAGACCTGTGCACGGTCTGGAAATGCTCCCCCCCGTTTTATTGGAGGATTTGCCCCCCCCCCCGCCAAAAAATGAAAAAGTACCCTAAAATTATGACGTCATTTTTGACCTATGATGACGCCATCATCGCGAATTTTTTGCAGTTTTTAGCCTATTTTATTGTATTTTAAGCCATTTTAGACCTATTTTTACCTTATTTTCGCTTTTTTTGTTCCTTTTTTCCCTTTTCCCTTCTTTTTTTCTCTTTTTTCCTTCTTTTTTTCTTTTTTTTTCTTTTACCCCTGCTTGCCCCCCTGTTTTATTGCCTTCCCCGTTTCAAAAAAGTTGCCCCCCCGTGCCCATCCCCCATTTTGGAATTGCCCCCCCCCCTGTTTTAACCCCGAGGGGGGGCAGTGCACAGGTCTGTATTAGGTCCAGCTACAAAACGCCTTAACTATATTAATACAGCACCTGCTTCCTTACCAAATTATTTTAATTATAAAACAGGGACTGCAGAAAATATATTGCAACAGCTCTACCAGTTTTGCGATAAGGTAACACTCCATATAAAAAGTATTCATTGAACACTTAACCAAATTCCTGAACATTCACGAAAGTGGCGCGAATATATGAATACTTTGACAGATACTGAGTTAACAACTGAAAATAAAATATACAATGGCTTTGCTGATGATGATATGGGATTCAACCATCTTCTTATGTTGGGGGAGGAAGCGTTAAGCGCCCAAGAATTCTATCTTGAAGGTGCTCACCAAATCATTTATTTTTATGAAGGTTCTACGTCTCAAGATTCTGCCCCATGTGCTCCTCATCAAGGCACCGGCAATCTTTGCCCAACTGCTACTACAACTTCTGATGTTACTATACAGTCACAACCGTCTATTGTTGTTGCTACCACTTTATATCCCCAACACAAATGCCACCGTCTGTGGCAGTAGTTAATGCTACTCCTGAGCAACTTGCAAATTTGCAATTACAACCGCCAATACAACCAGTGAACATTACAGTTGCAACAGGATATGTACCTTCAGGAACTTATACAACCAGCTCTTATACCTTTTATTCACAAGAGGGAGCACTGAACACTTCACTGAGACACAATAGCACATCAATGTCTTAAGTAAACCCTGTTGGAACAAATCCTATTCCAATGATTTTTTCAGGACCATCAGGTACTGTACCTGGATACACACAGCCACCAAGCTATATAAGACTGCAAACACCTCCTACAAGCCAATATTTTGACGCGTTTGCTCTTTCCAAAACACCACTTGATATCTTTTATGGTGACCTCCTGAAATACAAGGGATGGTGAGACTGCTTTAAGGCGGCAATAAACACAAAAAAATTCCACCTGTAAGAAAGTTTACAGCTTTACTACAAGTCACAGGAGGTAAAGCACGTGACGCCATAGAAGGTATCTCTGTTAACAATGACAAATACGCAGAAGCACTTGGAATTCTTGATAAAAAATTTGGCAATCCAGTTATAATTAGAGACAAATTACTGTGCAGCCTTTGTAAAATCAAGCCATGCGGCCCACGTTTTCTTGAATTTGAACATCTAGTTGATGCTACTAAAAAACATCTCTAACCACTAGAAGCAATTAAACAATATCCAGAAAATGAATTGCTGTTAAGAATAATTTTTGAGAAGCTCCCTAAAGATACTTTAATTGAACTGGGGCGATACAATGAAGACCAATGGACATTAGCAAAAATAAGAGTTGCTCTTCAAACTCTTGTTAAAAATAAAGCATGGACTCAAAGAGTGAAAGGGCAAAGGGAAAAAGTTCAATCAAGACAAACTTTACACATGCCGATGGCGCGCTTCACGCCTCAACAACACACCAGGCAAAATAGAAATTTTCAATTTTTAGCTGCTTATCACAAAACAACAGCGCTGGCTAAAAATTCGGCAACTCCATCAAGAAACAGGCAAACTTCAGGTACTCTATTTCCAAGTGTATTTTGAGTAGGAGCTCATTATAGTAGTTGGTGTTGTCAGTACGACACTCTTGATAAATGCAAAAGGGCACTAGACAAGCGAAAAAGGTGTTATCTCTGTCATTAACCAAATCACACCATTATAAACTGTCCACAAGCTTTTGCTGGCCCAAACTAGTGGGTATGTAGTGTTTGTTGTGGAGTAGTTGTACACAATAGAGCATTATGTCCAATAAGCTTTAAAGGAGTCAAACCAATGTAGTGGAATTATCCTTCAAAGAAAATTCATGTGAAGCTATGCAAAAAGGGGCACTCTGGTGCATTGTGTGCATGTGTTGTTGAAGTAAAAGATGCCCAAGAGTTGGAATACACTTCACCATTATTGGAATCAACTACTGCAAGTGTTACTGCTAAGCTCTTAGTCTCTTAAGAAAATTGCATCTAATAGTTTAGCTTTACCCTTCCCATTTTAATTCCAATGACAGATGTTGTGATATGTAACAAAAAGTGTTCCACAAAAAGCGCGCAAGTGAAAGTAATCCTGGATACAGCCAGTCAAGTCACTTACATCACTGAAATTGTAGCAAATAAACTTGGTCTCCAAGACAATGATTTAATGCAAATTAGCATTCATACAGTTGGTGACCTAAGACCAAAGTCTTATCCAACAAAAGCTGTGCAACTTGGGTTGTATCTTAATGATGGAATATATAATAAATCCTTAACGAATATAGAAGCACTTACAATTGCTCATACAGTGGGTCCAGTACATAAATATCCCATTTCATCTCTTGACCTTGAGGAAATATAATCAATTCCAGAAATACACTTGGCTAGTACTATTCCTCTGGAAGGTGACAACGTCCTATGTGACATACTAATTGGAATTGATAATTACAATGACTTAATATTGCATTCTATAGAAAACCAAAAATTACCATCAGGTCTCCACCTAACAGCATCTCGGTTGGGTTGGCTTTCAAATAGAAAGCAAACTGCTGATCAGGAAGAATCTCCTTCACGTACATACAACACAATTGTTCGTGTCCAACAATTCAAAATGTCTCAGTTATTTCAATGGCTACAGAATTTGATAAGGGATTACAATATGTTCCCAATGTGGAACAGTTTTGGAAGCTAGAAAGTGTAGGAATAATGGATGATCCCTCAATAAATGATGATGATGTAGCTCTAAATCATTTCAATAAAAACATTGTTAAGCTTCCAGATGGTGTCGCGACAATTGACCCCCAACAAACTGACACCCGCCTATTTGACACCCTCCTAATTGACACCCAACAAATTGACACCCACACAAATTGACACCCAACAAATTGACACCCACACAAATTGACACCCAACAAATTGACACCCACACAAATTGACACCCAACAAATTGACACCCACACAAATTGACACCCAACAAATTGACACCCACACAAATTGACACCCACACAAATTGACACCCGAACAAATTGACACCCAACAAATTGATACCCACCAAATCGATACCCAACAAATTGACACCCACACAAATTGACACCCAACAAATTAACACCCACACCATAATACAATTTAGCTTGATTTTTAGGTTTTGCTTAGGCTTGGAAAGAATAAATCTTATTAAAATTTAGCTTGATTTTTAGGTTTTTCTTAGGCTTAGAAAGAATAATTTTGATTAAAAATAAGCTTAAATTAGCTTTTTAAACAAGTCCATAATAATCCACAGGGTCTTTCACCCCTCGGTCGGTCCGTCGGTGTAGTAGGTGTAGTGTAGTCGGTGTCTTTTAATACAAATTAGCTTGATTTTTAGGTTTTGCTTAGGCTTAATTTTTAATCCACAGAGTCTTTCCCCCCTCGGTCGGTCCATCGGTGTAGTAGGTGTAGTAAGTGTAGTCAGTATCTTTTAATACAATTTAGCTTGATTTTTAGGTTTTGCTTAGGCTTAAAAAGAATAAATCTGATTAAAAATAAGCTTAAATTAGCTTTTTAAACAAGTCCATAATAATCCACAGAGTCTTTCACCCCTCGGTTGGTCTGTATCAATTTGTGTGGGTGTCAATTTGTTGGGTGTCAATTTGTGTGGGTGTCAATTTGTTGGGTATCAATTTGGTGGGTATCAATTTGTTGGGTGTCAATTTGTTTGGGTGTCAATTTGTGTGGGTGTCAATTTGTTGGGTGTCAATTTGTGTGGGTGTCAATTTGTTGGGTTTCAATTTGTGTGGGTGTCAATTTGTTGGGTGTCAATTTGTGTGGGTGTCAATTTGTTGGGTGTCAATTTGTGTGGGTGTCAATTTGTTGGGTGTCAATTAGGAGGGTGTCAAATAGGCGGGTGTCAGTTTGTTGGGGGTCAATTGTCGGGGAACCTTCCAGATGGCTGATATAAGATGGCATTGCCTTAAAAAAACAACGAAGAATTTTGTCCCTCTTCAAATGAAGCTGTAGCTAAGAAACGTCTATACAATATGAAGCAAAAATTTTGAGCAGATCCAATTTTTTTGCAAGTTTGTGATACTATCATTAAAGCTCAACTAACTAACAAAATTACTAAAGTGGTACCAGAAGAGACACCACAAGGTGATTTCAAACATCATTTGCCTATTTTGCCTATGATGATAGTAAAAAAACCAAGTTGTACTACTAAAGTTAGATTAGTTTATGATGCATCATCAAAAAGATTTAAAAATGAATGCAGTCTGAATGAATGTCTTCTAAGAGGACTCATCCTTTAGCCTAAACTCGTTGATGTTCTCTTTTGTTTCTGGACTTAAAAAACTGTTATGATAGCAGATATTGAAAATACATTTTTCCAGATTAGCATCAAACATGAAGATCGAGATGCACCGCGTTTCTTTTGGTTTTCCAACATAAACAACTTAGATGGGAGTCTGCAAATAATTTGATTTGCAAGAGTTGTTTTTGGGGCAGCTTGCAGTCGGATTGTACTGGGAGGGGTCATTTAATACCATCTCGTGCAATAGCAAACTAAATCAAATATGCCAACAGCATACACCATACGCCAACAGCAAACCAAATCATGGAGAATATATATGTTGACAATGTCATGATAGAAACTTCAGAAACCTCCAAAGTTTCTCCTCTATACAAAAAAGCCAGGAAAATATTTTTAAAATATCAAATGAATCTTGTAGAATGAATTTCTAACTGCAAAGAATTTAACTCTCAAATTCCAGTTTTGGATAAAACTAAAACAACTGGAAATAATGTAAAGGTGTTAGGAATCCTTTCGAATATTTAAGATGACAGCATCCATTTTGAAAGACCACTCAATATGACAGTAGATTAACTAACAAAACGTGCAGTTGTTCACTTTAATTCAAGTGTATATGACCCACTAGAATTATTTGCACCCATTATATTATTAGACAAACTCTATATACAAGAGCTGTGGCATTCTCAGCTTGATTTGGATGAAAATTTGCCAATAGAAAAGGAACAAAAAAGGTCACTTAAAAAAGGTTTCATATGAGGAAAGGTTAAGATTTTTAGGACTACTTACCCTTGAACAACGACGAGCTAATCAAGATCTTGTTGAATGTTATAAAGTTACACATGAAACTACTACCAGCAATCGAAACACTTTTTTCACTTTTAATGAAAATCAGACTAGAGGTCACACCTACAAACTTAAAATAAAAAAACACAGAATAAACGTAAGAAAATATTTTTTCTCTAACAGAGTGATATCAATATTGGATATGTTATTGCAAAACCAAGTGTCAGCCCTGTCCGTAACACAATTTAGAAAGAGTATTCAAAGTGGCTTAAATTAGTGTTTATTACATAAGCCTTTAAGTCACATTCCAGAATAAACCATGTCTTTGTCAAGTTTGGTGACCGTGATCGGTTCGCATCATTGTTTTTGATGTTGTTTAATTGTTTATTTTTCAAATAAACATTGATTGATTGATTGATTGAACAAGAATGGAAGACTATTCAATATGCTCTGCATGAAAACTCACTTCTTACAATTCCTCATTCACTCCACAAGGATTCTACACTCCAAACTAGATTAATTTGTTTTGCTGATGCCTCAGCAAAATCTTAAGCAACAGTTATATATCTACAAACTACAACTCAAATCATATCATCAGCAACCTCATCTTGGCTCTAAAACATGTGTTGCTCCAAAGAAGCAAATCTCATTACCGAGACTGAAACTATTGGGCTCTACAATAGAACACAAGCACTATCCTTTGTTTCAAAGCAATTTAAATTTCTCTCTCAACTGTTGTTGTTTTTTGTGACTGTTTTGTGATTGTTTTACACTGGTTGAAATCAAGCAAACCTTTGGGCGTCTTTGTGACAAACCGGCTCAAAGTTATCAAGCAGATTCCATCCACCTTCAAATATGTCTCATCATTAGACAACCCCACTGTTATCGCAAGCAGAGGAACACTTAGCCTTTCACAATGACAGTGTGGGGGCATGGACCATTATGGTTACAACAACCAGATAACAAGTGGCAATCAATACAACCACCATCAATAACACCTAGCATGTTGCAAAAAGTAAATGCAAACTATCCAGGGTCATGCAAATGCGTTTTCCATGTTTAATATTTATCTTTCAAAACATAAAACTTCAGGGGAGCTTAACGCAGATAAAGTTCTCATTTCAGAATGGTTTTGGAATTTCACAATACAACACATTCACTTTAATGACCTGTTTACTTGGCTTAAAACAAAAACTTCAGAACTGCATCATTACTTCAGCAACTTGAAGTATATATTGGTTCAGATTTCTTATCGAGATGTCGAGGATGACTTGGGAATGCAGGATTTAACCAGTCAAATCCTATTATCTACCTGGACAAGATCACTCACTATACACGGCTTCTGGTGGAATATGTTCATAAATCATGTGTTTCAAAACCACCATTTAAAAGAGTAGCATCACATCTTTGTGTGTAAAAAGGACTCACAATAATGAGGCAGTTAGATGGAACATTTTGTGCAAAACAGTCTGTATGTTCAGCTGGTACTCACTTAGATGGAAAGGGTTCATGCAGAAAAAAAATGTCCTTGTTCAAGATGGACATCAGACTGTTCACAGTATGATGGGAAAACCCCAAAGGGTAAAGGTGATCAGAAACAAATTTTGGACGACAACAAACCAAACATTTGTTCACTATCACAAAACCCCAATTGCAATAAAATTGCCACTCACATTTGACTTAGTCAAATACAACTCTTCAATGGAAAAACACTCTTCAATGGGGAAAACACTTTCCTTTTTCAATGGAAAAAAAAACAAGGTGATTATGAGTGCATTGGTAACAACAATGGAATTCAAACTGGATCACCTGCGTTTTGTGCTCAACATGATTGTGCCTCAAGTTGTACAAAATACTGTTTTACAAGGATCACAACCAAGTTTTTTTTGTTTCATCAGATGGTGGGCGCATTTCAATTAAAGCCTGGGAAAAGTACCCAATAAAATTTATGGGCCAAAAGAGCAACTCCCTCAACCAAACATTTGTCAAAATTGTGATATAAAATGTATAAAAGGAAGAGTAAAAGTTGAAACAACTGAGGGAATTAGAATGATAAAAGTTTACTCCAAGTCATACTGCATTCAAATGAGTTTTCCACCCGCTGAATCTATGTTACCTTTGGAATTAACTTTTAATGACGATGAAGTAGATGCAAAAATGGTGTTGTTATTAAACATATTGGAATTACTTGTACAAGTCAATCCTTTTGTTAGGTTATTGATTGCTATTTTTGTTGGCTATTTTTTACAAACCCACAATGCTTTCCACGAGTTGCATGCATTCTTCTTAGTATTTTTGTTAATTTACTTCAGCTTAGTTACACTTTACGTTTTGTGTAAATTGAGCCATTATTTATTTGCAGTAATATACTGTGATTCTTATGTATGCTACTGATGTTGTCTCTGTCTAAGTAGAGTTTTTGGAAAAGCTAAACAAAACATGTGCAAAAGTATTTATATGCCAATTTACATGAAAATTAATGATAACGACAAAGAACCTAAAAACAATGAAGATGAAGACACCTTAAAAGAAGTAAAAAGCGAAAATCAAAAATATGCCGTTTTGTACAAATCAAAATGACCAAAGGTACAAACAAATTTGGTAATATCATCTATTGTCATAATAATTTCTTCACATATCAATAGAACAGTAGCCTGTGCAGAAGTCACCACAATGCGAGCTGATAGATCTCAATGTACAATCAAAAAAGATGGAAGTCTGACTTGTATAATGTCTAAAATAACTAGGCTAGCCTTAGTTCCTGCAGGTCAAGATAGTTGCCTTCTTGTTAAAGATCCAAATGGGGACCCATTTGGAACCTTAATGATTGAAGTTGTAAAAATTTCACTGACTTGTGGGTATGAAAATTTGGCATTCTTCAAGTATAACCCATTTTATTTCATGGACTACTTAAGTATAGACGAACTAACAGTTTAAATCCCTTATTTTTCTTGTAACTTATCGTGAGAGTACTTATAAATAACCTTATCGTGGACTGTAGACCTTAGTTTCCCTAAGCAACCTAAGCAAAACCTCAAAATCAAGCTAAACTTAAACTTTAGTTTGATTTTAAGGTTTTCCTTAGGCTGCTTAGGGAAACTAAGGTCTACAATCTACGATTCAGGGTACTCATGAGTTTTATAATGACAAAATTTTTAAGTTTATGTGTTTTTCTGAAGATTTATCAGAAAACTATTTTGTTTTAATTAATTTTACTTGAAAAATAAGGAATTTAAACTATTAGTTTGTCTATACTTAAGTAGTCCATGAAATAAATTGAACTAGTTCCGAATAAGCGTCTTTTACTGTGCAAGAGAGGGTACAAAAAGAAAAAAATAAAATTTGAAAAAATCGTAGTTTTCTTGGTTTTTTTAGTTTAAACCTATGCTTAATTAAAATTGCTACACTGTGATATTTTCACTAGGTTAAAGTGCTTTAATATACCAGTTTGTGCTAAATAAGTTTTGGTTTTTTGATTAAACATCACAATAGTTAGGAAGCATCACTAAAATTGTATTTTCGTAAACAATGATTGTGAATTAGCAAAAATAAAGTTGAAATTGGTGCTTTGAAGCTAATTTTTAACCTACATGGGTTTTCTTAATGTTTTGATTGTAAAATTAATCAAAATTTAAAAATTAATTAAAAAAAGTCCATTCCAAACTTTTAAATAAAGCATTTTTTATGATTGAAACATTAAAAATGTGGTAACCAAGCGCGAAGGCAGCGCTGTACCTACGAAGCGGCAAAAAAATAAAAAACTTAAAAAAATGCTTTTGCTTTTGTAATATTAAGAAATATTTAAGAAATTTTGAAGGGAAGAAGTCGAGATATCAAACCAATAAATATTTGAAATATTACAAACTATAAAATTTACTAGTCGCTCGCTGTTTCTCAATTTCCTCCCTACATATGATTGGCGCTAGTTGTATTGTACCCTCTTTCATACACTAAAAAACCCTTATTCCGAACTAGTCAATAGGTTATACTTGAAGAATGCCGAAAATTTATATTATACCAGAAGTTATACAATAAAAACCGCTTCATCAAAACGTTGTGCTGAAAAGGGAATGTGTACAGGAAAAAAGTGAGGAAAAATTGAAAAAGATACAAAACTGGAAGACCTACCCGATGATGCTAATAACAGCCAGGATCCTCTTACTGTGCTGAAAGCTGTGGGTGCTGGGAGTGCAACTGCTTTTTATGTAGTTCATCAATCCTTTTTTATAGATATTATGCAAAGGCAACCTCTGACACTGTCTTTGATGTGTTTTGATGCAATTCATGGTCCTTTAAAGTAAAGGCTATGGCCATACTTCAACTTCAAGGAGAGACTATTCAACACAGATTCACACTTGAACCAGGTATAAATTCTGAATGGCAAAACATGAAAATAACTCTAATATCCGTCACAAATCTACCTGTGCCAATTCTGGGATCCATCTTTGTAACAGATGGAGTAAGAGCAGTTTTGATAAAAGTAGGCGCTTCCGGGCAACCAGTTGTTGATACAAATGGAAGTTTGCAGTGTACAAGTCGCGAAACAGCTCAAGCCTTCAAGTGTTATCTTGGAAACGATTTATGCTCATGTCAAACCCAACAGCAGCATGCAGTTGTTACAATCTTCAAATCTAAGATCTTTACAAAAAGGTTGACCATTTAATACCATTTTTCAGCAGTGGAATATCCATCACTGGAAATGGAATTAATTTAGAAGCACAATATAACCATATTGCTAGCTTAGAAATAGAAATCGCGATGGAAGGATTTAGACTGGCATCTGAAGTCACAAAAAACAAGTGCAGTATTAAGGCACCAGAGTTTGGAGGTTGTTATGGGTGTCTAATTGGGGCAAAATTAAAATGCACCACTGACCATGGAGAAGCTTTAGCTCATGTAAAATGTGGGGCTTGTTCATTTTATACTGTATGTTCGTCTGTGGGAGTAACTGCAATGGTTGCATTCTCATTAAAAAATGTAAAAGTGTCTGAAATATGCCTAGTTAACTGTCCAGCTGGATTAGTCAGTTCAAATTAGAGGGAACACTTATTTTTTAGAAAAGGAACAGGTTAGAAATGTAACAAATTTTGTAGCTGATAAAAGAAAAAACATTGAGTTATCTGGATTTAGGGTTTTTAACTAATTTATTGTGAACACATTGGTTAGCGGCATTAGCTATGTTTGTAGTATTTATTATTTTGTTGATTATTACAGTTACTTTGGCACCTGTTTTATTGGCATTTCTTATAACTTGGTCCAGACACATATTCATCAAAATTTCTACAACATGTTCAAAAAGAAAAAAAATCAATCAGAACAAACCATGGATTAAAATGGCTTAACTTAAAATAGATTTAATTAATTGATTTAGTTAATTTTATTACAAAATTATTAAATGGGTGTTTTACTTTTGGCTTGACAGTGTCCTGAAGCGAACAAATTATAATAGAGTGGGCGAATCAATCCGGTTTGATGGATTATATTTTTTCTTTAGAAGTATTATGAATTTTGATTGGAAAACTTTCTTTCCTTTTTTTAATTTATTCTGGTTTTTACTTTATAATACCTGGGTGTTTTATAAAGGTTGTATAACTGTATCGGGCTTAGCTGGTTGTATAAAAAAATGGGTAATAAAACTGTACGTTTAACAACATAATTGGTCCAGTCGGCTTTGTTGAGATTTGTGAAAGTTTTCCTAGTTGTTGGAACTTTTGTCAAATTAGTCTGAATGCTGATGATTATTGGAAGGTGGTCTGAGCTTAACGTCATTTGTTTATGCCAGTCTGTTGAGGTGAGGAGTGAATCTGAGACTAAGGAGATATCTGGA
This sequence comes from Microlaimidae sp. YZB2_3, assembly GCA_030248175.1. Taxonomy (NCBI): domain Eukaryota; kingdom Metazoa; phylum Nematoda; class Chromadorea; order Desmodorida; family Microlaimidae; species Microlaimidae sp. YZB2_3. The sequence goes on along the minus strand of JASAMX010000888.1, from coordinate 15,229 downwards.
GATGTTGGGTTTCCATTAGATGGAATGCGTGTTGGAGTGTTTTTGTTTAGTGATGCCATATTCAATTTGTTTATAATGTTTGCAATGTAGTCTCCTCTGGCGTCTGTGAGACTTGAGTTCCAGACGCCATGGTGTGCTTAAGATCTCCAAGTAGACTGCTATCTGGATATTTGAGGAGATGGTTGATGTCAGGTTAGTAGTTGGAATTGCGAGAGCTGGATGGAGGTATGTAAATGTTGAAGATTGAAAGATTGGAGTTGTCAAGAAGAATTTGTAAACCAAGTATTTCTGCATGGGGGTCATTTTTTTGTATATCCAAAGTTTGAAGTTAATGGAGTGGTGAATGAAAAAGAGCAGACCGCCTCCATTGGAACCTCGGCCTTTCCTGACTGTTGTGTAATTTGCGATTTTGAGGTTTTTAGATTTATTAGAAAGTTTGAATTCTTGGATAGCAGCGATAAAGATGTTGTTTTTGACAAAGAAGTTTGTGAGCTCTTGCGTTTTGTTGGAAATTCCATTGGCATTGAATTGCAAAATGTTCATTGAAGAGTCATTACTGGTTGTTGGCGGTTGAGTAACTGGAGTGCATCTGTTGCAGACAAAATTTTGGTTATAGTTTTTTAGACTGTTTAGATTAGAGCATTGTAAGTGCAGCCAGTTTTTGCATTTGTTGCATTGGACACTGTTTTGGTTGACATTTTTGCTGCAGTGCGCGCACAGAAAAATAGTTTTTGGCGAGCCAGGGTTGGGATGAATGTCCCTGGACGTCCCCATCAGTAATTACAGCAACCAAGATTGCTGCCGCTTAGCAGAAAAAAATAGATGCAGTCAGGCGCAAAAAGGAATACTCTGTGCTCTGGAAAGATTGAACGTTATTGGCCTTTTTTTCCTGGATGAATCCATTTGAGTCGCTGCATAGAAGCTCCTTCGTTCACACAAAATATTGTTAACAAAATATCTCCAGTGGTTTAGGCGTTATAACCCTCCAAAAATGGTGTTTTTTGACAATCCTCTATGTGAAAAATTTCTCAATGCATATAACGATTTACGTTACAAATTATGCACTTGTGACGACACAGAGTTGCCAAACTTTGTGCAGTTTCTTATATGATGCTCGGTTTTGTAGACTGTAGCTTTCCCAAGCAGCAAGACAACGATTTTAAAATTTATAAAAATAATAATAAGGAGATGCAAACTCCTTCTGTGGAAGTGTGATAAAAATCGGCCGGAAAATTTATTTTATTTAATAAAAAATGGTAGAAAAATTAACAGGATAAAATTTTATCACAAGCAGACACACAAACAAACAGAGAAAATACAAAATACAAAAACAAATTCTATAAAAAAATATAAGTAAGGCAAAGGCAGCCCAAATTTTAAATCCGCAGTTTCAACAAAAGAAATGGAAAGGGAAATCTCAGAGGCCGGTGTATGGACACACCCATTGGAAAAGAGCCAAATTTCCCAGCTGACTAAATTATTCCTCAAAATCGCTTTCTAAGGCCGACCAATTGAATTACTCTATTGATCAATCCATCTGTTCCCTCAGTTCACGTTCCTTATTTTATTCCTAAGTAAAACCGGCATTTAAAAGTTTTTCTAAATTTGACAATGAGTATCTAAACTCCTCAAAACCCAGAGTTTTACTTTTTCCCCTTTCCCTAACCTCATTTTACAAAATGAAGCAAACTCACCCTGGCATTCACTTGGGAATGCCTAACTCACGCTCCAGGTGAGCGCGTGCCCCCAGTTTCCTTTGTTCTGCAGCGCGCTTTTTTTCAAACTCCTAAACAATAGGGAAGCAAGGGACTAACACATCATCTACCGGGGGGAGATATGGGGACACAACATCTCACTTAACTTAACTTACACCGCCCTATTAATTTATTATAAAAACATTACAGAAATATTACATAATTATAGTTAAAACAGACCAAAATGTGAATAAAGGTACAAGTACACTATACATATCGCCTAAGAAAACACTATACAAAAAGAATGTAAGTCAGTGGAGTTGAGTAAGGATTTAAACTTTGCTAATGTATTACTTGTTACAATATCATTTTTTAAAGAGTTCCAAATTGGGACAATTCGTTGGGTGAAAAAATATTTTCTAACATCATGGTTGTATTTTAGTTAGTTTCAATTTATATGTGTTTCCTTTTAAGTTATAACAAGAATTATCTAATTTAAAAAACTTATCGAATTTTAAGTCTACATTATTGTTTACAATATTATATACCATGTAAAGATCAGTTTTATTACGTCAAACTTTAAGTGAATCTAGAAACAAGAACTTAAGTCTTTTGTTATAATCCGAGTAACCTAAGTTACATTTTGAAAAAACGATTCTGGTGAAATACTTTTGAACTTTCCCTAGATTTTTTATATTTTTAACGTAGTAAGGATTAAAAACTGAGCTATTAGTTTCCAATAAAAAACGCACGTAAGTCTTATAAGCACGAGTTAGAAAATATGGATTTTTACTTTTAAAGCAGCGTAAAATCAAGGATGCACGAGAATATGCCTTGCTAGCGATTTGAGCACAATGACTTAAAAATTTTTAGGTCGTTTGTAATCAAAATACCTAGATGTTTAATTTGGGTTACATTTTTAATTTTTTTATTACCTAGCTGATAGGGATGCATTGAGCTGCTCATAAATGCTCAATACCAATTGGTACTCACATATATTTAATTGTGAGTACTAAAATCAAGCTCAAGCTCACAATAAATCTTAGGCTCAACCTCAAGCTCACAATTAGCACAAGCTAATTAGCTTAATTGTGAGCTTAACCCTAAAACATGAAAAATATAAAACTTTACCAAAAGATGTTTAATTCCTAAATAAGAAGCCTTATTAGAATATGCCATCAATATTTCAGTCTATTCAAATGGCATTTTTATTCCGAAGTCATATTCTTCTGTTAATTCACGCCAGTTATTATAATAAACCTGTTTTCATTTAATAATGGAATAACTCAATTTATCTTAATTTACGTAAATAAATAAATCCATTTAAATTCACGCGAATTAATGAAGAATAGGCCATTATTATGACATAATTTAAAAAAAGTGCCATTTTAAACACTATTCAAAAGACATTTTATTCAATGGCTTATATGGACGCCACTTTTTATATAGGACTTAAAGATTTTTTCATAAATTGCATATGTTTTACCCATGGTTTTATCTGTTGGTTTTGCACTTTAATTTAAAAAAAAACGCTAAATTTTCTACAAAAAGAATGTGTGTTTGAATAAACACTTAAAAATGCAGTAAAAAGTTTTTGTCTTCAATTTCGACTATTTTTTGGCAAAACTTTATTCTGCGTTCCAAAAACTTGTTAAAGCTTTTTTACTATTAGACCATTAGAAAAAGGCCCAAATAGGGATTTTTTGGTGATTTTATCCTGAAACAATGCTTTCTTCACTGGAAAAAGTTTTGTTATGAAAATATGAATATAGAACAGGCGTCATATTTTTAACTTTATTTTACACCTTGATTTTTTTTTTGATTTTATCAAATTATTTCTCCAAATATTAATGTTTTCTTCAAAAAAAAAACCCCTGAGATTGTTACCCCTGTTTGTGAAATATGGGCAGCGAAAAACCGTTTAATAAACAGTACAGGTATTTTATAAAATCATATTTTATGCGCTTTTTTTATTGAAAACTCTATCAAAATAAACATTTTAAAATGTTAAAATTGACACTTTTTCATTGAAATAAAAATTTTCAGAAAAGATTTAAATTCAGTATTGTTTCTAATGCCGAAAATTTGCCGACCGTTTTAAGCTAAAAATTGGAGGTTTTTTTAAAACACTATAATATCTTGACAAAGACTTTATAAAAATTTTCAATCAAGGTTTCAAAATGAACATAGAAATACGTTGGTTTTTTTATACATTTTCACACTAAAATTTGCGTGGTGAAAATGTCCCATAAAAAGCCTTATTTTTGGCATTGTTAAATATTGCGACGAATAATTGTTACAAGATTTCGAAACAAAAGCTAATATTTTTACAAAAAATCAAAAGGGTTATATCCATAAAAGAATTACATCGATTAGTGGAAATATTTGCTTTTTAGTTTTTACACCCGCATAAATTAGTTGCTTCATTCGCGAGATATATTTTCTTAAAGGAACATACTGTCACAAATCAAATTCTTAGAACGCAAAATCATACAACTTTTTTGTTACTCAACCGATTAAATTGAAATTTTTAAATGTTGTCGAATTGGTGTGAAGAAGCTAAAATATTAAATTCGAGATAGCTAGATTTTGTATTAAAGGGGTAGTTATAGGTTTTAGATCTGTGACAGTGCTCCCTTAATGTTTTATTCTATATTCAATATCATTTTTTGTGCAAAAAGCTAAAGAAAAGGCTTTTAATAATATAGTTAAATTCACCCTGGGAAGTTTAAATAATAAAATATATAATTAAAACAATTTTTTTCATGCGACATGTTGGATGCTATATTAAAAATACGTAAAATGCTAATTATATAAATATTATTAGGACTTAAGCATTTATTCTAATTTTTTTTATTTTATTTGTTTTCAAATTTTTTTCTTACATAAAAATGGATATTTTTCTTTTTTAAAGTATATTTTTATTTACAAAAATTAGTTTAAATTGCTTTAAACATAGAACATTTATCCTAAATTTAATTTGACTAAGCTAAATTTGTAAAAAATGCTAAAAATGTCAGTTTTCAATATTACATTTTTTATAAAACGCCTTAGATATGACTTATTGAGAGATTTTTTGTTTTTTAAATCAGTACAACTCTTTTCGCTAAAAATGGCAATAAAATTGATAAATCTATAAAATCAAGAAAAACATGTTGTAGTTTGAGTTATTCAATAAAACATTAGTAGTTAAAATATGATTTTTTATATGTATTGTCATTTTTACACAACACTATGAGGCCTTAAATTTATTTTTTAAAATAAAAACCCTTATTTTATCTAAAATTCATATGTTAGTTAAATCAAGTGTTTTGCGGTGTTTTCTGGGTTGTCTTGGTGTTTTACAGTCTTAAATCTAAAATTTTCTCTCCCCCCGGGGGAGGGGGAGTCAGTCCATCTTAAGTTGTCCTAAAAAAATTATTTCTGCTTTTCTGCCCTTTTACTTCATTTGAGGGCTTTATTCACCCATAGCCCTTATTTATGCGGACTATGATGATTCCCATCTGTGCTTTCGACATACAATACGCCTAAAATCTACGCTATACCTAAGTATATTTTGAACATTCGCCAGGCTCACAAATGCTCAATACCAATTGGTACTCACATATATTTAATTGTGAGTACTCAGGCTTAATCTCAGAATTAATTTAATTGTGAGAACTAAGTAATGCTCAGCTCACAATTAAAATCTGGTGCTGAATGCATCCCTACTAGCTGATATGAAGAGCTTGCGGGATTTAGATTTCCAGATGACAAAACAGAACATTTTTGAAAGGCTATGTTTAGTTGCCAATCGTTGGCCCATCTAGAAAAATTCAAAAGTGTAGCTTTTAACTCTGAACAATCTTTAATATCTCGAATATAATAGAACTTAGTATCGTCCGCAAACATTTTTAGACCACAGGAACCTTTAATACAACTTTTAATATCATTTATGCATCCCTACTAGCTGATATGAAGAGCTTGCGGGATTTAGATTTCCAGATGACAAAACAGAACATTTTTGAAAGGCTATGTTTAGTTGCCAATCGTTGGCCCATCTAGAAAAATTCAAAAGTGTAGCTTTTAACTCTGAACAATCTTTAATATCTCGAATATAATAGAACTTAGTATCGTCCGCAAACATTTTTAGACCACAGGAACCTTTAATACAACTTTTAATATCATTTATGTAAGTTATAAAAAGGAGAGGACCAAGCACCGAGCCTTGAGGAACTCCAGATTTGACAGGTAATGCTGGGGAAAAGCTATTTCCACTGAAACAATTTGAGACCGATTTGTTAGAAAATTTTTAATCCACGTTAATAATTCAAAATCAATATCATATGCTTTTAGTTTAAGGAGTAATTTAGAGTGACAAACGGAGTCAAAGGCTTTGGCAAAATCAATGTACATACAATCTATAAGCTTTTGCTCATTTAAAGCTTTGGTCCACTCCTCAAGAATAGCTATCAATTGAGTACAAGTAGATTTTTTAAACAAAAACCCGAACTATTAATCTAAAATTAAAGTATTTTGATTTAAATAATACAATATAGATTCTGCAATTATTTGTTCCATAACCTTACATATAACTGAAGTTAGGAATATGGGTCTGTAGTTATTTTTACAAGGAGCTATATCTTTTTTAAACATAGGCACAATTATTGCTATTAACCAATTATCAGGCAAAACACCCATTTTCATACTGTTTTCAAACAAAATTGAAAGGGGTAGAGCAATTTCTGCAGCGATACTCTTTAGGAAATAGGACGAAAGCCATCGGGAGTCTGAGAAATCTTAGAAGGTAAACTTTTTAGAGCTTTAAAAACTTTTTCATGCGAAAAAATAACTGAAAAGAGTCCAATATTTTCCCCAACTCTTCTTTCGAGTTTTGGAATTTTTTTGTTATTTTGGGTAAAAACAGATGCAAAAAATTCATTTAGTACTACAGTTTTAACCATATCTTCCACAGCCAAATCCCCGGTATCTATTTCTATTGGGGAAATAGATGGTTTTGTTTTCAATTTACTATTAACATAATTATAGAATTGCTTTATAATTCCAGTTGCTTTATATTTCCAGTGTTTAATAAAAAAATATTCTTTCTGGTTATAATAATCAGAAACGGCATTATCATAAGCTATGCAACTTTCTTTATAAGCGCTCGCATATTCATCATTAGGATTTATTTTTTGAAATTTGCGCAAAAACAGTTTTTTTCTAGCAAGCTTTTTAATTCTTTTAGGATAGCGAGGTTTTAACGTTTGTTTTCGAGATTTTGGTATATACAACTCAATACATGTATCTAAAATTGCGTTGATTTTAATACTAAATAATTTTACACCTACCGACCCATTTATTTGTTTGCGACTATTCTCAATATCGAGCCAATTAATATTAGACAAATAGGCTTTAATACTTTTTATGTCACTTTTTTAAAATTAACATAATAAACATTTGGAATTTTCGAGACATTACTCACTTGCAATTTAAAATCAACCGTTTCGTGATCGCAGTTCACAGAAAATTTTTCTTTTACACTTACAGAATGGAAAATTTTTGGAACAGTACATAACAATAAGTCAAGACAATTTTTTTACGTGTGGGGAAATTTACTAGTTGTACATAATTATTTTCAAGACAATTTTCTAAGAAGATATCAGAACTTTCGTTTCTATGACTAACAGGTACTTTCCAGTGTATTTTAGGAAAATTTAGATCCCCTGTTAAAATTGTGGGTTTTTTTGTAGTTGTTAAAAAATTTAAAAAAATCACACAAAATTTTAGTTTTTTTATGCAAATACTATTTTGAGGCGGGTTGTAAACAGTGACCAATCGGTAAATACAGCTTGAGCTGAATAATAAATCCAAGAAAACTTGTTCGCGCAATTAATAAAATCTGGAGTTTTAACTAACATTATTTAATTGATTTAATAACAAAAACACACACGCCGCCCTCATTTCTATTTGGATCCCATCCAAAAAGATTATGATTAGTATTTTTTAAAAGAAAGGAGTCAGGAATTTTGGGCGATAAAAAAGTTTCATTAATACCTATTATGTCATAAAAACCTTGTTCAAGTAAGAAAGTGAGATTATGAATTTTGTTCACAATAGATCTGACATTTAATATTTTAACAGATATGCTATTATCATTAACATAAAAATTGTCAAAGGGGTTACCCTTATTCGCCACAATTATTTTGGGTCATTTTGAATAGGTTATTTTACAGCAGCTACAGTAGACGCATTTCTTTCCGGTTGGGATTTTTTAACCATTACAGACCAATTTAGAGGGTCCGGATCAGATCGGTTTATAAAATACAAATTATTTTCATCGTAAGCGTTTTTTTCATTCCTGGCTTTTGCTAGACTGTGGATATAATTAAGCTGCTTTTCTGAATACGATTTGCGTAAATCGACATTTCGAAAGTGAAAAGATCCGCGTAATTTCCGTAGTACGTTCAGAAATTTTTGCGCGGTTTTCCAACCAACAAATGAAGTTTTTTGACAGTTGTGAATGCACTTTTTAACAAAACCGAATGCAACATGTTCCTTACGTGACATTGGTTGATCCGTCTAGAAAATTTTTGCGGAAAATTACTTATTGCATGTAAATTTTGTTTGTACCGTTTTGCTGATTATTATAACTGCACTGTTTAGGATGGAAGAAGTGATTCATGGTTGTATACTGGAATGGAAAGGACATCACTCAGTTCTCCCTGGTACTGGAAATCACCATGTGACCGCTTATTTGAATTCCAACCCCCAATCTGGAGTTCTGGTGAACCAACCAATCTTGTTGGCCAAAGTAAAGGAATAGTTAGACCTAGTGGATTTGGGAGTGGCCAACCACAGTATATCCGACATTCGATTTGCCAGTATAGTAACGATTGCCAAAGTATTAAAAACTATTATGTTCTAAATATAAAACAGATAGTGATCTTTTTAATGTTCTCGAGCCGGTATTTTGGTGGCCCAGATAAAAATTTTTTTAGAATAATTATTTAGCCAACAGCAAGAAAAAGATTGAGTGTATTTATTTAGGGAGCGGCCAGTTTTACATTGACTCCCGCCACTTCGCTCCCAACCAATTTTTTCCAGCCCCTTTTTCTTGCTGTCTGGAAAGAATACTTTCTGCAAAATATCTTTAGAGAAAATATCTTCTTTGAACAATAAATTATTCGGTATTTAATTTAATTTTTTTTTTTTTTGGTGGGGGGGGGGTGGGCTTTCTTACGTGTTGGATGTTTCCCCCCAGTTTTGCCCCCAGTTTGCCCCCAGTTTGGCCCCCAGTTTTAAAACTTTAAAAAGCCTTTAAAAAATCCCTAATTTTTTAAAAGTTGTGCATCAAAAAACTACAAAAAACTATCTGCAGTATTTTCTTTTATTTTTTAGTACAAATCAAATAATTTTCAAAAAGGTTATTTTCCTTGTGTAAAATATAAACTATTTCTGCGTAGGTGACGCTAAAAGATCTCCACTTGTACACCGGCGTCCATTGGGTGCTCACTGAAACCTCTGTTGTATAAATGTTTATATAGCGTGAAAGAACTTGAACGATTACACCGGCGTTCATATTGTGCTCACTGTACTGTACTATTGAACCCCTGTGTTATAAATAATAAAGCGTAATAAAGAGAAGAGCAAGGGCCAAAACCTAACTACCCCCAAAAAAAGCCAACCACAGCAAACAGGGAATTTACTGATTGGTCAATTTAAACTGTGATCCAGATCTAGGGGAATTTTAGCATACTGAGAACTTTAATGTTTTATAATAATGTGATATAGATTTAGCATATTAAGTTTAGTTAGCTGGGCCTGGGCACCTAAATGCTTCCAGCTAATAGTTTAAAGCAGATTGTACTCAAAGTAGCTTTATATTTATACATAGCTAAATATTCACATTCACAGGTGAATTACAGACTGAGTGGTGAGGCTGAATTTAAACTTGACTGAATTCAACTGGTGGATAACCAGGGGTTCATCCCTCCTATGAGGTTCCCCCTTCCTACGCACCTCAAAAAAGTCAAGAGCTCCTCCAAAACCATGAAGTGCTCGGTTTATTCCACACCCTGATGGGTTGGGAATAAACCGAACCAATTGACGACAACTAAAACTATTTACTAAAAATGAAACATTAACTTTCTGGGTGAAAAATCAAATTTACGCTCCTGTCATTTTGGGGTAGGTTTTGGCCCTCGCCGTAAAAGAACTTAAAACATTATTCACAACTGCACATAAGAAAAATAAAAACAACCAATACAAATCCTAATGCGATCATTCATAAGCCTAATTTACCATCTTTCTGAAAAATTTTAAAGCTTAGAACTCCAGATTATATTATTTAACAATCATTTCGCAGCAAAATAGGTTTTATGGAAATTAAATTTCAATATTAAGACAGACGCGTTTCACTAATCAGACGCTTAATGTTCAGTATAAAAAATTTTAAAAAATCTTCAATTACTTATTTTGACTATGATTTTAAAGCAAAAGCATAAAATAGAGAAAAAGCATAAGCATAGAGAAAAAACATAAAATACCAATTAGGAAATTATGCTTAATACATATACATTTCAAATTATTTGTGGTATAATGAGGTATTTTAAAATGTTTGTATCTCTATTTTAAATACTATTTTTTTGTTTTAAATTAGTTAAAAAAAATTTTAGTTTACAAAAAAAAGAAAATCATCTATGAGATTGCTGTTTAAATATTCATTTAATTAGTTAAAAAATTCAACAGAGAACTCCGGAGCTTTGAGGTTGCTCCAAAGCTCCTAAAAGCGAAGCTATCCTCCGATTCAAAACACCCCTAATATAAACTAAAGTCCTTGTCTTTTAATATTATACTGCAGATATCTTAAGCAGACGGAGCTTAGGAGCCCTTAATATTACTCCTTAAATGTGTGGTACCACCAAGTGAAATTTTTTGTCTTCGATTTTGATTATTTTTTGTGAAAACGCTACCTCTGCCCCCAATAACCCACAAAAATTTTTTCATCAAAATATCTTAAGTGTTTCAGGAGATATGACCCACCAAAAATGACGTTTTTCAACCATTTCGTACTTAAAAGATTAAAATAAGTATTAAAATTTAAATAACAAAGTATGCAATCACAGAAAACGGCTACTTTCACTTTAATTTGATACCTTGAGATGATCGTTAAAATTGGTGCAGTATTTGTTGAGATAATGCGTTTCCCGTTCAGAAACCCCGCGATTTTCTCGTTAAAAACACCAAACGAAGCAGTGATTTGATAAAGTTTGCCCACGATTTTTGCCTATACACTTTTTTTTAAATGGCTGGTTTTTTGAGCGGGAAACGCAATATCTCAACAAATACTGCACCAATCTTAACGATCAAGATATCAAATTAAAGTAGAATGTAGCCGTTTTAATAAAGTATATTTTGTATTTTCAAATTTTAATACCCATTGAGCAATCTTTCAAGTACAAAATTGTGGAAAAAATGCTATTTTTGGAGGTTCATATCTCTTAAACCACTGGCGATATTTTGATGAAAAAATTTTTCTGGGGTTTTGAGGGCAAGAGTAAGATTTCCACTAAAAATAATCAAAATCAAAGACAAAAAGTTTGACTCGGTACCGCACCTTTAAAGGAAATTTATAAGAAATCATTTAATATAAATGAAATGGCTTTGTAGTTAGTTTCCTACGTAAGAACCTATGGCCAGCTTGCTTTAACTCTGAAAAAAATTATTAATTAAAATAATCGAAAAAATTTTTAAATTTTAAATTTTAAAACAAATATTCATCAAAATATATATTTTTAAAACGTTAATTTGTTCTAAATTCAAATTAAAATAACATATATTTAACATAATCAAAATCGAAGACAAAAAATTTGACGCACCTTTAAATGAGGTCCGCCGGAGCTAAAATATTTAAAGAGTAATGTTTAAGATTATTTTTTGTTTTAATTTTTTTAAAAAAATATATATTTAATACAAAAAAATAGTCTTAAAAACACAAATACAGTAATTTAGAATGTAGTTCAAGCTTAAATAAGCTTTGAATTTCTCATTTAAAGGGCGGAGATCCTGCTGAGCTCCGAAGCTCCCTCTGCTTCAAATGATCGCAGCGTAATATTGGAGGGTTCGGAAATTAGTAGTTTATATTAGTGATGTTCCAAAACAGAGCGAAGCTCCGCTTTTAAGAGCTCCGGATCAACCCCCAGAGCTTTGGAACTCTTCATCCAATTGCTTAACTAATTCATTGCATAATTGAAGAGTAATGTCATATATTAATTTTTTTTTGTAAGCCAAGTGTTTTTTTTAATTTTAAAAATAGCCATAGATTGCGCATAGAATAGTGATGTTTCTACCCTCCAGTATCATGCTCCAGAGATGCGGCTATTTAAAGCGGAGGGAGCTCTGGAGTTTCGATGCTCCGCCCAATATATGAGCGATTTTAAGCTTATTTAAGCTTGAAATACATTTAAAGTTGCTCTATCTGGATTTTTTAAGACTATTTCTAGCGTATTAAATAAATGAAAAAAAAAGAATTTGCAAAAAAATCTTGACAAAATAATATATGACATCACTCTTTAATTATTCATGAAATTAGTCCAAAAATAGGGCGGCGCTCTGGGGGTTGCTCCGGAGCACCTAAAAGCGGAGCCTCCAGAGCTCGGAACTCCGGGGCACAATAGAATAATTTAAAACATAATACATCATTTAAAGGTGCGATGCGGAAATGGACCAGGTCCCATTTAAATGGGACCTTTTTTTACAAGCAGTTTGTTTTAAGTGTCTCATTTTTTCTTTTATTATATATTTTTGGTATTAGAAGTGTCGACAAATATTAATAAAATACAGAGAGGGCAAAAATCACTTTTGCAGTGTATCTTTACGCAAGTACGACTGTTATATATAACTACAAATGTGAAATGTGTCTTTTCTGAATTTTGGGTAAAACAAAACACCAAGTATAAGCAAGGAAACGTGAATAAATTTATAGCGCATATTTATTGCTCCTTACTATTATTTCAACTTAAAATAAGTATGTAATCTACGTAAATCAATGTAATTTTGGTAAATAAATCCACGTAAATAAATTAACACATTTGGTGTATCATTCGCGTTGGTGGTGCCAACACCAAGATTCTCAAGTGTCCAAAGCAAAATTTGGGCCTAAAAACAAATTTTGAGTGAAAAAAACACGAAAACTGGCCGCATTAAACTGTCATAAAAACACATATTTCCAATCGTACTCAAATTTTTTTAAAGAAAAACTTGGAAAAATATGTTTTAACCAGCGTAAAAACTGGATTTTTGAGCTTCAATAAATATAAATTCTGCTGTTTTCTTTTGCCATGAGATGTCGCTTAAATCTTTAACTGTCACTGTGTTACACTTTAAACTGACTCAGATTTTTAATGTTTTAAAAGTAGTATTTAAATTTGCGTCATCAAACATGATTCGGTTATTTACCTAAAATTTAGGTCGAATAACAACTGCCTGTGCTGACAACCCGGTATCACGGACACAAGCGCAGGATTTCTTTTTCGTAAAATATTGTATAGATAAACGTCATTAAAAGTAATATTGTTAAATAAACTCTTGCATTTTAAGCTCTGCGAAAATCATGCATTTCGGTTAATTCTATGTTACACTTCTGAAAACATTTATCTTGCTCACAAATTGTTTATATTAACATTGAAACATTACTAATAAGAGTGTAAGATTTAAGCGACACCCTGCGACAAAACAAGCAAGCTCAATTTAATTTTTTTGGAACTCGAGTTTAAGAAAATTAATTCGTAAATAAACTTTACTTTTACACTTTTGAAATTGATCACGGTATCTGAAGTATCAACTTTTGATCCCGTTATTCATCCATATTAACAAAACAATCCTTCCGCATTGCTGATTATGTCTTAATTAAAAGGCACCTTGCACTGGAACTCGGTTTATACATAAAGTATGCAATCTACATAAAGCGTCACCATATTTGATAATTACCGTATCTCCTACTTATCTTTCGTAGTATGCAGATCAACCGATCGAAAGCGTGCGAAATTTCGAACTTTTGATCTGAATACTACGAAAGATAAGTAGGAGGTACGGTAATTATCCATTATGGTGACGCTTATGTATATTGCATACTTATCATGTATAAATCCAGTTCCAGTGCAAGGTGCCTATAAATTTAAGTCATGTGTTAAATAGTGTTTCTGCGCTCAAATATTATACTCTTGAGCTTCAACCATTTAAGACAAAATTCACTTCTGAGCTCTAGAGCTTATAAAAGTACTTAATTACCAGTAATATATACGTGGAAACGGATTTCGTGGAATTAATCCTATGGGAATTTAAATAGGTTGGATTTCGGCGGCGGACCTAAAGGTTTTTTCACGAACGGCCCATAAAGTTTGATCAGTAGATATCGCTTGCTGGAAAGTAAAAATTATTAGGTGCTTGACCCGGCCTGTTAAAATTACATTAAATTGTTTAGTTTCCTTGCATTCTGTCTTTCTGGCTTGGAAAGCTCTTAGAGAAGGCTCTTGGAAGGCTTGGAAAAATTTTCTGTTTCTTTATTATTTTTATGCCAAATATCTATAATTTTATTTGCTAGCATATGAAATAAAATTAGATATTGTGAAGTATTTCTGTGATCAAATGAAATTTCTAAACTTACCAAAATGGTGGTTTTGAGTTTTTATAGCTATATTTGACCGTAAGCTAAAAAAACTACATAATAATAACACTCAAGCTAATTTAAAGTCGGTTTTTATTGTCATGTTGCGGAATTCGTGAGCCATGTTGAGTACTTAATTATTTATCACTCTGAACTAATAAAAAATAAAACAATAAAAAAAAGTTTTAAAAATACAAAGACAGTAATTTAGAATGTATTTCAAGCTTAAATAAGCTTTGAATTGTTCATTTAAGGGGCGGAGATCCTGCTGAGCTCCGAAGCTCCCTCTGCTTTAAATGGTCGGAGTGTAATACTGGAGGGTTGGTAAAAAAAAGGTAATTTATATCAGTGATGTTCTAAAACAGCAAAGCTCGCTTTCAAAAGCTCCTTAGCAACTCCCAGAGCTTCGGAGCTCTTTATCCAATTGTTTAACGCATAATTGAGGATTAATGTCATATATTATTTTTTTAAATTTTTTATGTAAGCTGTTTTTTTCTCAAAATTTTAAAACTAGCCCTTAAATTGCGTATAGAATAGCGATGTTCCTACTTTTTCATATTATGCTCCGGAGCCATTTGAAGCAAAGCGAGCTCCGGATCTCCGCCCATTAAATGAGCGATTTTAAAGCTTATTTAAGCTTGAAATACATTTAAAGTTGCTCCAACTGAATTTTTAAGTCTTCTTCTAGCGTATTAAATTTAGAAAAAAATAATTTTGAAAAACAAATTTGACAAAATAATATATGGCATCAGAATTTAATTATTAATGATATTAGTCCAAAAATAGGGCGGAGCTCCCGAGCTCCAGCGGACCTCATTTAAAGGTGTGTCAAACTTTTTGTTTTCGATTTTGATTATTTTAAATATATGTTATTTTAATTTGAATATAG
>JASAMX010000885.1:0-18087 GCA_030248175.1 Microlaimidae sp. YZB2_3 | reverse complement strand
AAAAGCTAAAACAAGCTTATTCTTAGAACCTATGCTTCTATTTATACTTTTTTGTTAACTATGTCTGTGGCATTTATTTCCTGTTTGTTTTTTCGGTTTTTTTTACGTACGCCTCGCAGTATATTTACTTTTTCGTTTTTTGATTTCTGGCATCAATCTTTGTAAAGTAAAAATATAGATACAATTGGCTGGTTTAATTTGTGGCGTAAAATGCTCATCAAAATACCAAAAGCTATCGTAAAACTCAAACATAAAAAGTTTTCTAAATTGGCTAAAACTTTACTATATTTTTAATCACTTTTTAATATATAATTCCTTAAAATTTTATATGCAAATTTTTAGTAGTTAGCTAACAGTAAGCAAATAAAAATTGTAGCGGCATTGGGGAGCGCATGTGTCAAATAAAAGGGTCCCTCCTATTTAAGTATCCACACGTTGGAACACTGGCCCAACTGCGCCCTTACATGTTAAAAATTCCGCCGCTTGAATCAAGCCGTAAGCTATGGGCAGGCGTACATATCAAGCTGTGTGTTTGCACCTAGCGCGCATGTGTCTAATTGTGCATGCATCTAATTGATTAGTTGGTTAGTTGGTTGGTAAATTTTCAGCACAAGCGGTCGACTTTGCGCGCTTTCGCGTGGTTAAACCTTATCAAAAAGGTAAGGGTAAGGTAAGGAGGAAGGGTAAGGAGTCGCCTGGTAACCTAAGCCTGTCCATACCCTAAAGGGTTGGATTCAAGGTTTTATAAGCGTAGCGGAAAGATTTATCAATTAATTAATTATCTGTATTTGTTCTTTTTGATCTACCGCCGGAAGAGGCCATACTTTTGGCATTCTTTTTATTCAGGCACAATTTACATGGGTAATTGCATGAATCAACTGCGCATCCCCGACACCTGACTGAATTCTACCTTTTCCTTCCTAATGGAAGGGAAGAGGGGATATGATAAGATTATAAGATTATAAAGATAATTATAAGATTATAAAGAATATATATATAGTACTGGTAATGTTGAAATTAAATTACCTGAGTAGAGCCTTGCTTTCATATAATCTTTGGGTGAAACTAAGCCTATCCTACGACAAGAGAACCTCTAAAGTTCCTTGTCTTCTTTTAATCTTCCTTCTCAAATCAATCCCTACAGTCACTGCTTGCTAGTTTTAGTTGTTTTAATAATTACTTAAATAAATAAAGTTTATCTTAAATCTGTCCTTGTTTAATTGTGTAAATTAAGCGTAATTGCTTACAAATATTTTGTAAACTTGTAACTGTAAAAATTAACACTCTTACTTAGTTAGTCTTATAATTGCGCAATCAAGCATGTTAAATTCTGGTTATTCCTCTAATATTTTGCAGTGAATATTTACCTGTTTCAATGTTAAATGTTATTAAACTGTTATTAAAGTTACTAAAGTATGATTCCTTTTTAATAATAGCCTTGAAAAATGTTCTAAGAATAAAGCCAAAAAGGAGGGTGATTCCTGTCTGGGCATATGTTCAGACAAAAAAATGTCAACCATAGTTTGAGATGGACACATGTTGCCGCTGGAAATTTGCATCTAACTTGTGCAGCGGCTTCTGAAAAAAAGTAAAAAATTATTGCAATTTTTCTGCAGTCTGATGCAATGGCAATTAAAAAAATATGCTCACAATAACTTTTGATAGGCGTAAAATTTCACTTATTTTATAATCTTTAAAAACCCGGTGTAAGGACGGCTCTTGAACCTGTCTCTGGAAGACTGGAGACAAATAGGAGACAGTAAAACTGACTCGGAGGCAGCATGGAGGCAGGGTGGAGGCAGGTAGGAGGCAGGGTGTGGAGGCAGGTAGGAGGCAAGTAGGAGGCAGCGAAATTTTTGATGGAGGCAGGTAGGAGGCAGGTAATAATCGTTTTTCCCAATTCAGGCACCCCGTCCTTATTGGGATAAGCGTCAATTTTATAGGTATTTCCTACAAATAAAATATAACCTTCTTGTTTAAAAAGTGTAATTTTGGGCTTGTCAAAGATTGCTGTGAGCATAATTTTTGTCAATTGCCATTGCATCAGACTTTAGAAAAACTGCAACAGATTTTTAATAATTTTTAAACAAATCAAATGTTATTAAGTTTTAATTTTAACTTAAAACAACATCTATATGAAAAAAACTTAAATTTAAAACCAAGAAAACCAAACAATGAACTAGGATATTTTTGACTATGAATAGCCTTTAAACTGTTGTTCGGGTGAGGTGGGGTGGGGTGGGGTGTTTTGCTGCTAAAAATTTCATAAAATCAATCATTAACTTAAACGCACTTTATAAGTTTACTATGAGCAATTCAAACTTTATTAATTTTACCAACAAATAAAATGGAGAAATAATACATGGAAATTATAAGTCAGCCGAGTAGCTGACATGAGTCACCTGTAAATTACGTTTACAGAAAACACATAGCACAAAAGAAATTGCATAAAAACTGCGGATTGACTGGACAAAAAACACGAGATGAAAAAGAAGTAGTGAACCACAAAGCGCGTGCATCCACAAAAAAAATCGATTGTGCAGTTTTTATTTTAAGACTGGTCAACAATTATGTGTTTAACAAAACTTTTCTAAGATATATAATTCTTATATTGAATATATTTTAACTGAATTTGTTGTGAAACAGTACCAGAAATTTGTTAATGTTGTAAGTGGTGTTAAAAAGACTTTTTTCTTAAGTTATATATTCCTGACAATTAAATTCTATCCCGCTGCTCTGTTCATAATAAAAATGTTGGTGTGGTGGGGGGGGGGTGGGGGTGTGGGGGTGGGTGGGGTGGGGTTTGTTTTTTGGAATTTTTTATGTGGTAGTACCAAAATTTTGTTAATTGATTGGATTTATATGACAATTAATTTATTTGCTTCCAAGTTTTGAATTTTTTCAGTTCATTCTTCGCAACGATCAAAGTCATGTAAAAAATAATTTGCATATAATGTGGTTTAGTTTGCATGTCAATGCTCAATGATCGTTTCGTCTGATGTTCAGTTCAGTAATAGTACGTTAAGTAGTTTTTCCGTGGCTTTCCAACAATGAATACAGTAATTCGACAGTTGCGAACGCATTTTTCACACTTCAATAATTCTTACATAACTTGACTTTGGTTGATTGTTGTTTTCCTATCATACGATAAGTATTTATAAATATATATTATATGATACGTAAAACGTTCTATAAATAATCTTTTTGAGTATTTTTAAAAAACCTTCGCAGCTAAACCTAAGAGTTTTACTTGAATGATGACGCCTTTTTTCCGAAATGAAGTAAATACAATACAACAATTGAAATCTTGCCAAGAAATTAACAAAACTAACTTCTAAGAATTAGTACAAACTCTCACTGTTTGACGCACATTTTATAAAAGATGTCTGAAAATAATCTTCGTATTTAAAGCGCGTTATTTTATTGAATGATATTAAATTTTCAATCACAAAACCTTTTTTTATTGCTTTGATTTCTGAAATGTTTGAAATATAGATTTTAAAAAAAATTAAGAATTGGTTCACTAAAGGAAAAAAACGGTTTTTATAATCATTTTGTACGCGGACCCGTTAACCAAATCAGCTGTCCATTTTTTTGCCGAAAAAATGTATTTTGCAATTATATTTTTAAATATACAATATTATCTGATATTTTAAAACTTCAACCTTACTGAGATGACCTTCTGTATAAAACTGCGAAATAATAATTTTGTTTGCTGTATTTTAACCGGAATCGGGTGATTTCAGTTAAAACTACTATTGCATCAGACAAAAAGACGTCATTGCAAAAAAACTTTAAAAAAATGTTTGTTTTTCGTCGGATCAGAAGATCTGAGCCATTAGTAGTTTTTCACTATTTAAACAGTTAAGTATTACTTTCTATTGGGAGACATAAAACAATTTCAATGACGATTATTGTTTGATCATTGTATATTTAGTTGCAAGCGGAAAACAAAAAAAAAACGATAAAGATCCTTTGAATTTTTAATGATTAAGGGTCGATGAAGCCTTGGGAACTTTGAGCTGGAACTTGGAGCCAAAACTAGGGAACTTTGAGCTTTATGTGGGGAACTTGGAGCCGTAAATTGGGAGCTTGGAACCAAAAATAAAAATCTCTAAAGCGGCTCCCTATTATAAAGGCTGGTTCATTCTTGTGTAAAAACGTCCTTTGGACAAAGTCCAAAGGACGTTTTTACATACCTTTATACGCTGTATTTGTTTGTCCTTTGGACTTTGTCCAAAGGACGTTTTTACATAAGTATGAACCAGCCTTAAGAGTACGGCACGAAACAGTACCAGAAAATAGTCCCGGGTTTCGCAAAAGAGTACGCACGAAACAGTACTGGAACAAAAGAGTACGGCACAAAAGAGTACGGACACAAAAGAGTACTGGGATATTGCGTGCGTGAACTAGCAGATTTTAGTGATTCAAATGGAAATTTGCATATTTAAGTAATCAATATACGCATATTAAGTATAATTTTTGGGCCGTGGTAGTGTTGATAAGTATTTTTGTTCCATTTATTTTTCTTTCGTGGTTAGGTAATTAAAAGTAAACACCCAAACGGTGTATAAAAATATTATCGTGTTGTAAAACTTGGGCATTCCGGATTTATCTTAATTAAAAAATAGCTTTTTTTTAATTTTTATCGTATGTTCTTAAATGCTAATAAAACACGTTTTGCCTTTTGCTAAAAAAATTAATCGATTGAAATAATAATCCATATTTTTAAAAATAATAACTCAGATTTTTTGTTTTTTTTTTAACGAAATCAAAGCAGTTTGTTAGCTATGTTCCAGCGCTATTAAGTTATCATGCTCCGAAGAAACGATTATTAAAGCAAAAAAAACAGAATCTGCGCTTATTATTTCATTCTCCAATTTATCTAAATTTAATTTAATTTTAAAAGGTTTATGTTATTTTAACCCCTTTTTACAATTATTTTTTTGTGTTTATCATTGTTTAGAATCCTTGTGTCCGCAAAAAATAAGAAAAATTAAAATATTACTTTTTAATTACATACATGCTAAATTATTTTGAAAATAAACTGGGGCTCCGTGTTTATAAAGGTGCTGCAAGGCTCCAAAAAGCGGCGTTCCGGAGCTCCACAGGAAACATGTCTATTTATTATAGACCCAAATAAATCATGTATTCTACCCTAATTAAAAATATAGTCAATTGTGAAGTTAAACATGCTTCTCTGTATAACACATATTCGTTTTATGATGCATACAAAACAAATGAGAAAGTTACAATTTTAAATTCTGCTTTAGGTTTTAAAGGTGCAGTATACTAAATCATGGTGCATTTTTTATTGCTATTTAATTAATACTAATCGATGTATCAGGTCACATTGAGACAAAAATTGTATTACACCAAAAATTAATTCCCAACGGTTAACGAGTTATTAACAAGAATACCGCTTGGTTATTTCCAATGTTGTTTTTATA
This sequence comes from Microlaimidae sp. YZB2_3, assembly GCA_030248175.1. Taxonomy (NCBI): domain Eukaryota; kingdom Metazoa; phylum Nematoda; class Chromadorea; order Desmodorida; family Microlaimidae; species Microlaimidae sp. YZB2_3. The sequence goes on along the minus strand of JASAMX010000885.1, from coordinate 12,637 downwards.
CATCATTTTTCAAAAAAAAAAAACAGTTCTACAGAATTAATTATATTAACAAAAGTTAATATAATTAATTGCTAGGGTACTAAAAAGCTTAAATTTTAAATATTTAATTGAATTATGAAAAGTATTAAATGAATAAGAATGGCAGAAAGGAATATTAGTAATGAAGCATAATTTGTTGTCTACGATTTTTTTAATTTCTTTTTTTTTTAAATAACTTAGTTTTTACAAAACAAAAAAAACCCACGGCTTAGCTACCAGTAAATTTTAAAAATGTAAAAAAAAAATTAAAAATGAAAAAAGTTTTAAAACGTACCTGCGGTAGGCGGGGTCACACCTATTTACTTAAATTAAAGAGCTCAAGGGGTTCACAGTGCCGCTAGCACTCACTATACAATTATAAACAAAGAAAATTCAAAAAACCTTATTAAATGGTCTATTAAAAGTAAAAGACTTTGCTGTATAAAACGCTGCTCATTGATTTTCGTCGTATAATTTAAGCAGCTGTTGGTAATAATCGTTTTAACATTAAGTTATTTTTATTTCTTCAGTAGTTTTTTGTGTGCTAGTACTGTTTTGACTCAAACGCAAAACGTGAATATCTTACTCTTTTTTGCCAGTACTCTTTCGTGCCAGTACTGTTTTGTGTTAGAGTCGCGTGGTGTAGCAAACGCAATTCACACAGGACTCTTTATGTGCCGTACTGTTTTTTGACGGTACTGTTTTGTGGCGTACTATTTCGTGCGTACTATTTTGCAAAACCCTGGTCTATTTTGTGATATTGTTTCGTGCTGTACTTTTATGCGTCGCCCCCCCTAAAACGTGTATGTACCTAAGCCTAAGCGAAGCCTAAATCTAACACCAAACCAATTTTTTCTTAGAGGCTCCAAGTTCCCATTGCTCGTGGCTTCAAGTTCCCAAAAATTTTCCATGGCTCCAAGTTCGTTGCCTGTGGCTCTAAAGACCCCGTACCTTTTTGACGTATCTTTAAATAAGATGGATAATTTAAACAAAATTATGTGATTGGTATCAAACAGTGGCCATCAAAATATATGATTAAAAAAGGAATACAATTTTTAAAAACTAAAAAATTCAAATTTATCTTTATTGTTTTAAAAACACTCTTATTTTAGATGTATAGTTAAAATATCCATAATTTGTTAGGATTATTGCTATTTTTACTATGTTATAAACAAAAATTACTGTATTTCATTTGGTTTCAGGCCCATCTCCCTTAACAAAATTCACCATTTCAAAAATCAATGCATTACTAAGTTAGTTTTTAGTCTCCAACTTGAAATGAAAATTAAAAATATACCGCACAAAAACTAAATTCGCCTTTTTTAAAACGCTTACTTAAAATTAATGTAAATCAGTAATAAATAAATATGGTTGTAAAATAGGTTTGTCAATCACTAAGTAAACAAGAACATGATTTAATAATCTTAGAAAACGGCTCAAAGGCTAAAACGTATCAAAGGCACAAACAAAAACCACCATTTAAAAATTATGTCAAAACTTGTCAACGAAGTGGATTTAGGGTCGATGGAGCCGAGAACATTTAGAGCTGGAACCAATGGTGTGCATTTTTTTCTATTTGAACCAAATGTTAAAAAAGATAGTAATATAAAATTCAATGACAACGTTTGTTAATATTAGCACAACTTGAAATCTCGTGTAAATTTTTAACCGTGCGGTTTATAAGAATCAAAAATAGCCCAAAATGAATTTAGATTTTCTCAAAATTTTAACATGAACTCAGTTTTGTTTAGAACGTTTTTAAAATACTTCAAAATTATGCAAAAACTCTTGTTTACAGTATTTTTGTTTCCGGCCGTTTTCAAGTTTAAAAAAAATTTGATACATTTATTCTCTTTTTTTGAACTTTAAGTTTATACATATTATATCCCTTTTAAAATTAGTGTTAAAATAAAAAAATTTTTAGATTTAATAATCGGTTTATTATGAATGAATAATTTTGCAACCTTCAGTAAGATTACAAAAATTAAGCTTTCTGCGTCAATTCAAAATTTTTTGGAATGTCATTAAACTGCTAGAAAATATTTGTTATCTAAAACAAAATATTAGATTTTTATAAAAAATAAGTTTTTAGTTCATACAAGCTGTTTTACGTAAAATTAATTTTAACAATGTTATTTTAGTAAATGGTCGCAAAAATCGTTTTTCTTTTTTTAAAAACGTATATTATTACACAATTGACAGTAGGTTGTTTTCATTTTTTAAAGAACATTAACGACAAGTATATCATGGCACGTTTGTATTTTAAACGTTTTTAAAAATTTTTTGTTAGAAATTTTTATCTTAAGGTTGTGCAAAAACAAACCTAAGTAACAATGAGCATAATAACTAAGTATATTTTTAATAAGACGTTTGTTTAGAATACAATTTCAATTGCGATATTTTAAAAACAAAGTGCTACAGTACAGTATATTATTTTAAATAAAGATATTATTAAAAAATATTATAAGCCTTCGGCTTCAATGTCAACATTTTTTGCAAAAATTGCATCATTTATTCATAACCCGTTAAGGACCGTCTTGAACCTGCCTCTAGAAGACTAGAGCAGGTAGAAGGCAGGTAAAACTGCCTCGGAGGCAGCATGGAGGCAGAGTGGAGGCAGGTAGGAGGAAGGGTTGAGGCAAGTAAAAGGGGGGGGGGTGGGGGGGGGGGTTGAGGAAATACAGGTTGGGCAGGGGGTAGGAGGTAGCTAAAACTGCCTCGGAGGCAGCATGGAGGCAGGGTGGAGGCAGGTAGGAGGAAGGTTGAGGCAAGTAAAATTGCCTCGGAGGTAGGTAGGAGGCAGGAGACCCCGCCTCCTCTGTTGAAGAATATACAGGTTAGGAGGCAGGTAGGAGGTAGCTAAAACTGCCTCGGAGGCAGCATGGAGGCAGGGTGGAGGCAGGTAGGAGGAAGGGTTGAGGCAAGTAAAATTGCCTCGGAGGTAGGTAGGAGGCAGGTGACCCCGCCTCTTATGTTGAAGAAAATACAGGTTAGGAGGCAGGTAGGAGGTAGCTAAAACTGCCTCGGAGGCAGGTAGAATCCAGGATGGAGGCAGGTAGGAGGCAGGTAAAAGGCAGCCAAACTTCCGATGGAGACAGTTAGGAGGCAGGAAAAAACCGTTTTTCTCAATTCAAGCACCCCGTCCTTATCGGGATAAAATAAATTCATAAGGATAAAATTTAGTTTAATAGTAATTTATTTCGTGGACCAATTTTTATTAAAAAAAAGAAGAAATTGAAAGCTTAAAATTACACAAGAATTATTAGTTATATATAACATCATTTTTAAAATTTTTAGTATAAACACATCGTAGTTAAACCGCTCATTTTTTCATTTAACATGTAACTCATATTAGTGCCTAATTTCTTAGGCCTTTGGGTCAGTTTGTAATAGCCTATAATTTTTACTCCATATATTGTTGTTATTTGTTTTACCTGTTATATATTATTACCGTGATCGGTTTGCTAGTTGATTGGATATATTTTATGATGTTATATTCGTTGGTTGTCAGAAATAAATAAATAAATAAATAAATAAATAAATAAATAAATAAATAAATAAATAAATAAATAAATAAATAAATAAATAAATAAATAAATAAATAAATAAATAAATAAATAAATAAATAAATAAATAAATAAAGTATATCCGGCATCCAGCACGGTAATTATTAAAAAAAACCGCACATCACTGTATAATTACAGTAAATATCGTGGTGGGTGCCGGACATACTTATATGATGAGCGGATTAACTACGACACGTCAATAACTATAATTAAATCTAAGAAACGTATAAAAATTTGTATTCAAATGAATATTGTGCAATATTATATGATATCATTATGATTTTAAATAAATCTTTCGTAACAATCAACGTTAGCCATGTGTTTACAATGCTATTTAATGCAGAAAAATATCATTGAAAGTTTACATTTAAGATATGGCGTAAACTTAGTTCCGATTGTTACACTAGGCTTTAAATCCTAGACGGATCCAAGCGAATCGGGAAAAAATTCTTTCAATCGATTATTGAAACGAGCAAAATCGCTTGCTACATTAACAAATCTAATTTTTTTAAACATTGTTTAAACCATCTAATTTTTTAAAACGTTTTATTATAATAAAAATAACACTTTTATATATTGCCTCCAGACATTCGACGCCTTGCAGGGTGTAATATATTATAATACGAATTTTTCGGTACTTACATTTAATATTTTTCAATTAAAAAGGTAACAAACATTCAAAAAAAGCTTAAATGTGCCATTTGGAGTGTAATGGTACGATTATCAGCGAAATGTACCACTAAAACCTAAAGCCCCACTTCAATGCTCAGTTTATAGGTTTTGGAAGCTTGAGTGCTGAAAATTTTAAGCACTAAAGTTTTGTATGAATCATTTTACAATTTCGGGGTCTTAACCCAATCTATTGATTGCCTTTTTTCCCTATTTGAAACCGTTAAATCTTCGTATTACCCCGGTAAACTTTCGTCTAACCATTGTAGTACGTAAACTTCACTGCGGTACACTCTAGGTATCACCCAGTTCGTACCTCATACTTTGTGCGTAATTAGTGCACAGTGAACGAGCAATTTGAAGTGTTTATAGCTGTACGGTAGCAATATGCAAATTTAATTCACGGTTAAAGTGTATTAGTTACGACCTAGGTGATACCTAGAGTTTACCGGGGTGAAATTTACGTACCACAATGTTTAAACGAAGGTCTTATTGCGGTAATACGAAAGTGTCACGGTTGTACCCGGAGGAAAGGCAGTCACCGGAATGGGTTAGGTTAAGTTTTGAGATCGACAGACACGATAAAAAATACGTGATTCCAAAAATTATAAAATAGAAAAAACATGAAAATGTACAGTTATATAGCTCAATTCTTATATCCAACATCTAGCAAAATATTTACTATATTTTTGTGGTGATGTGCCGTTTTATAGTTATCATCGTGCTGAATACCGAATATATGCTTAAAAATATTGTAAGAAAATTTTATATTTTTATATTTGCATCAAAGTATTGCAGTTTGATATAGAGTAACAAACAAAAATACAATAGGTACTTACATGTTAAACGAGAAGATTAGAGGTTCAGCTGAGGTTTGTTTACGCGGTGTAGAAAATACAATAGGTACTTAGATGTTAAACGAGAAGATTAGAGGTTCAGCTGAGGTTTGTTTATGCGGTGTAGAAAAAGTTTGGATTCAAACTTACCATAACAAATAAATTAGTTTTATATTGCCTCTATACCATACAAATTTATGTTTTCCCTCAGGCTTCCTTCGCACTTTCTAAAAAACACATTTTTCTTCTTACAAACCTTCTTAAAAAAATTACTGTTTTATTTAGTATATTTCTTGTGCTTAAAAAGTAGTCACAAAATGAAATAAAATTTACAAAAGTTAGCATTATTAAATTTTTGGAATAGAATTTTATGCATAAATATATTTAAATAAGATAATTAATGGCGTCAATTTTTTAAAAGTCTAATAAATAATCTATGTTTTGTTTACGTTTTGGAAAAGATCCAAGCTTCTTGCACTAATTCTTTGTGTAAAAATAAATAAAACTTAAATCTTTAAGTAAGTAGATAAGTTTCTAAAGGTGTGATTAAAATCGCAAATTTATTTTTTTCGTTAAAAAATGATTAAAAAAAATGTTTTTAAGGTGAGAAAATATGCATTAAAAAACAAATGGCTCCATGTAGGTTTATTGTAAAAGATGAACTATTTGCAATTATTTCACAAAATATAAATGAAACATAAGGAAATTTAAAACAATATTTAAAATAAGCTAAGATTTTAATTTAAATATGATCAAATACAGTTTTTATATTATTTGACAATTATCAATTTATTTAATCATGTGAAAAAAATATTTGTTTTTTTGTAAGCTTTTTACCCTTTGAAACAATAGAAAAGCCACAGAAATTGTATTTTGACTGTTATTTTTAATTTTAGATTATTTTAAAACTTAAATACATAAAATACTTATTAAGGTTTAATTTTTTAAACAATTAAACATCATAGGCGCCACATTCTTAACAAAATTAACTTAAAAAGATTTAAATAATTTTTTATCTTAATTCTGCCTTCATGTATTGAAATATTATTTGTCAGTTTGTTTACAGTTTACAGTAATAGTACAGTTTATTTAAAAAAAACCACAATCATTTGATGTCACAATGTTATCTGATGTCATTTTGCGACTGTTTGCACGTTTCTATCATCTATTTTTACTTATTTTCAATTATACTATACGTAATTCAATCATTATTATATTTTTACTTATTCTTAATTTGTTTTGTTTTGTTTGGCGCGTAATCGTAAGCAGAAACATAAAGCTGTTAAAAAAAATTTGAAACTTTACGCCGTGAATACAGAATAAATCTTCCGGGGCGGGGAGATCTGTAATGGGGGAAGATCTATTCCGGTACGAAAAAAATTGCTTTAAAAGCAGTAAAAATAAAAAGAAAAGACAATCACGGGTGCAGAAACTTTTCCTAAACATTACCTATAATTTAGTGATGTTTCTACCCTCAAATGTCATGCTTTTTTACCTTGGCCATTTAAGGTGGAGGAGCTTCGCCCTTTATATGAGCAATTTCAAGCTAGTACTAACTTGAATCACGTTACGAATTATTCTTTTCTCTCTTTAGGAATAATTTTCATAGTTTTTAGCAAGTTTTTAGTAAGAAAAATTGAATTTACAAAAAATTTTTCACAGACTAATCATTACTTTAAATCATTCATAAAATTTGTATAAAAATTAATTAATTATAGTTGAATTATATCTGGCTGACGCTCAAAATTAGAATGCAGACATGAAAGGGACCAATTAAAATTGTGCGGAATGACGTTTTTTTTAAAGCCAACAAGAACGCAGAATTTTTTTTAATTCCACCCTTTCACAAAAAATACAAAAATTAACCAACTGTAGCCCTTAAAAAATTTGCATTTAGGTTACAAATTAGGTAAATTAATAAATAATTATTAAAATACAGTTTTTAATCTTTGTTATTAATTCGCTTTAGTGAAATATTTTGAATGTTTTTGTTGTTAAATAGTGGATTCAATACTGCAAATCTTGCGGTCAGCTAGATTTTTTTGCCTATAGTGAGTCAGCTAGATTAGTTAGCTAGATTAATGAGCGGTCAGCTAGATTAGTAAGCATATTGTACTATTAGAATGGTTAAAGATAAATTCTATCAGGGGGAAATTAGGTGAGTTGTAAAGTAACCACTCGTTCTTTGAGAAAATATCACGTGCAGAGAAACACATGACGCAAATAAATAATAATTGGTTACATAACCGCTGAAAACTTTTTTAAAAATTTTTATCGCTTATTCGTTTATTGTTTATTTCTTCCTGGCAGAGCGCGGTTACTCCCCTTAATTTCAGCCTGGAAGATTTTAGCTTTAGTTTAGAGTACTTTTATATCAGTAAGTATTTAGTCCGGTCTTCCATGTTCTTTTTATCCAGCTTTGGTGTCGTGACTTTTAAAACACACAACCTCGAGTTTTACACAGGTTCGGGTTTCCAAAATTCCCAAAACTTACGTTAAGTTTCATTTTTGAGAAGCAAATTTCTAAAAATAGTGTGATTATGCTTTATGGATATTGTTAAATGTAAATGTTTGAAAATGAATTATTTTTGATTTATGGAAAAAATAGTTAGGGTTTTATGGTATTTTCCTTGTTTTTGAACGGTTTTTATTTTGGTAGATTAATAATAACGAAAAAAAGAAATTAAAGTATATCGGGATGATAATAATACAGGAATTTTTTTAAGAATCGGTAACCTATAAAAAAGACAATCACAAAACACAATCTGATTATTTAGAAGACTGCACCTCTAATACCCTATACTTTTTAACTAAAAAGCTTTTGTGTAAATCGCGGACATCGTTTAAGACTATTTTTTGAATAGCCTCCGTTTCTCATATGTAAATTTGTTGATTTAACTAATAAATGTTTGTAAAAATAAGCTAATTTAATACATAAAGATCCTTAGTTTATGGAAATAACTAATTTTATTTATTATTTAGCTTTTCAAGTTACAAAAAATAAATATATAAATATATACAAGAAATAAAAAAAAAATAAAAAATTTCAATTTCGTCGCGGGACCGCCCACCCAAATGCTGTAATGCTAGGTAGGTCCATATCTTTTTTTACGCGAAGAAAATGCAAATTAATATTTATCATATTGTAATATTAGAAATCATCCTTAATTAACAGTCTTTGTTACTTCCAATATTCTGGCATATTCGTTCTGTAGTCAGATAAATAGAAATGTTCTGATATGAACAAAAGTTGCAAATAGAGTACATACTAAAGAATGTAATTTCGTGATTACAGTATAGCATTTGGTGCTATTCAGTAAACTATTCCTGATGCTTTATTGCTTCAAACCCAGTCCTGTAGTTGCTAAAGTAAACGTTACATGCGTTTAACTTCAAAATTTGTTAAACTTGCGTCAAAATATATTTTTATGCGAAAGTATGTATTGTGTTTATTTTTTGTTTAGGTCACCAATATATTTTTTCATATCTAAAATTAAAGTTCCTGCTGTTTTTTTATTGGAAAATTGTAAATACTCCAAACATCTTTGTGAACATGGGTGGACATAGATTTACATAAGTGTCGACAATTCGTATAACCGTTCTGGGAATTAGTGGGCAGCTCTTGACGTGACGCGTGAACTTGGGAAGAAAGCCGTGCGAAATTCGTAGGATTTTTAAGTGAAAATTTAAAAAAGTATATAAAATTTTAAAATTTATGATTAAAAAAGAAATTTTTAGACAAAAAAACTTATTTACGTTTGAACTTATGCTCAGCTGAAGGTTAGCGAAACTATCGCAGTGGTTAAATTTACGAACTTATTTTTTTCGGTTAAATAACGGTAACACAAATAATCAAGGATCTATTACCCATTATGTATAGTAATAATATTAATGTTTTTATAAATTTATCAAATTACGTGAAAATAGTATGGAATTTGAAAAAAAAAACGCTAAATAAATAAGAAACAAACTACTAAGTGTTACAAAGATGTCAATATAAATTTCAAGGTAACGATGTAAAACTTTACAAGTGCAAAAAACATAATATTTTTAAAACAAAAAAAAAAATTCAACAGATTTTATCTATGTAGTCGCAGTAAAAATAACATTTATAAAATATTGGTAAATAACACATAAAACCAAAATACAAAAAAAACAACTAATTAGTAAAACAAATTTCGGTGCGTTTTTAAATTAGCACGTATTTTAAATTTCGATTTTACGTGCAATTTTTGAATTTAACATATTGTTAAACCTTTAAAAAATTGATTGATGGCAATCATTTGTAAGCTTCTTTATCTGAGAAACGCAAAATATAAGCTGAATAAATTTATGTATGCGTTTAAAGATTATTTTGACTTCTGATTATATTAGGGCTAAACCTGTTTTTTAATTCGGATTTTGGATTGGATTACCTGCGAATTTTTTAAAGTGAGTTTTACGAAGATTAGTTTGTAGCTACTGTATATATATATATTTATATATCTCGTAACATATTATATTTATAACATATAGGCACCTTGCACTGGAACTCGGTTTATACATGAAGTATGCAATATACATAAGTGTCACCATAATGGATAATTACCGTATCTCCTACTTATCTTTTGCAGTATGCAGATCAACCGATCGAAATTTCGAGCGCTTTTGATCGGTTGATCTCCATACTATAATAGATAAGTAGGAGATACGGTAATTATCCATTATAGTGACTCGCTATGTTTACTGCATATTTCATGTATAAACCGAGTTCCAGTGCAAGTTGCCTATATTTATATATAACATATATCTATTTATATAACATATATTTATATATGTTATGTAAACACTCACCCCTACTGCATCTTTAATTACACGATTTTATATTCCATTATAAATGATATTAATTTTATAGCAGTAAAAATTAACATATTGTAATAGTAAGACCAAAAACAAAATAAATTTTTGCACAAGTCATCCGATTTTAAAATTTATAGTATTAATCTTGTCTTTATAGCATTTTTTGAATTTTCCGTCATAATTTATTGTATTGATTTAATAAATTTATATAATAAAAACAGTTTATAAATTAAAGCCTTGCAAAAACGAAATACACGGAGAATTTTTTAAAAATTGGTTTCCTCGGTAAAAAATATTTATTCAGAAAGCCGATCATTTAGAGAATTGCACTTTTAATACTCTATACTTTTTAACTTATTAAGCTTAAGTATAATTCGCGGACCTCGTTTTAACTATTTCTTAGATTAGATATTTTATAAGTATTATTTTATGTTAGATATTTTATGAGTATTATTGTACGAGCAAGTGATTTATATAAATATATTTTGTTAGAAATTTTAACAATTGTCGATGTCAATTTTAATTTTTTTAAAAATTATTATAAACTCCATTGGTTTAAAATAAAATAATATAATTTTCTTTTGTTTTCTAGCTTAATTATTTTACACTTTAATATAATTGTGGTGTAAATCACTCTTTTATAATATATTTACTTAAACATTTACAATTATTTGTAAATTTACGCTTTTGTTGTTTGTCGCAGGGTTTTTTATATACAAATTTGCCAGTCTGAACTGAGCCTCATAAAAATAAAATAACTTAAAGTCCTAATAAAGTTCTACTTCAGTAAAAATCAATAGAGCAAAAAATCAATAAATGACTTTTCTAGTAGACAATTTAAATCGCTGAAAAAGTTGCTGTATTACAATACTTTCTGTCAAATTTTCAACAAATTAAATTTTTATATTTTCCGTTTTCTATAGGTATCAAAATTTTGCTCTTTGAAACATATAAATTTTTTGTTCATTTGAAATGGCCAGGCAATATGCATTTTTTTTACACTTCTTGACAGTAATTTTTTTTATTTTGCAAAAAAAATTTAAAATTATATCAGTAAATGTCGCTTGTCTTTTTGTTTACACCATGTTTGTTGGTTTCAAATTATATTTTGTTTGAGGCATGGTGTAAAGGCAACAATTAAATGATCATTATTTTTTCTAACGTTTCAAATCGAAAAGTTAAAATGTATAATATTCATTATTTATCTTTGCACTATACTCAAACGAACTATAATTTAAATTTTGACCATTAATGCAACCCAAGACTTCGTAACTATGTTTATTTTTGTTTTTTAAGCATACACTTCTGCATATCTAAACTTAAAACAAGTTTTAAAATAAAACTAATCTTAATTTTATATTTGTGTTTAAAATAATTAAATTAAAGCAATAACAGATGATCTCAGTTCTAACAGTAAGGCAAAAAATCGCAAAAACTTACTCAGTTACTTATTTTTTTAATCATAAAAACAATAAACTGAAAAAATATTATTATAGTATTGTCACCGTGTAAGCACATATTATATATGAAAAAATTAAATAAAATAAATAATGAAATATGGGCTAGAAAAATGGGAGTTAAATAATAAAATAAATTTTAAATAAATAAATAAATTCGGGTGAAATAATAAAATTTTATTTTTACCTAATATTAATTAAGAAACATAAGCTTGTTTTAAATAAAAATATTGCCAGGTATAAGCTTTTTTATTTTTAATATTTTTTTCATATTCCTTGATCTCAGTGCTTTTTTCTTTTGCCTATATATGTTTTATTAGTATGTTTTAGTATTGTAACTTTTCTATATATTCAAATAAAACTGACTTGTCAAAAGATTTAGGAGTTCACATTTCAAAAAATCTCCAATTTTCAGATAACTCATTGTAAAACTAATGCTAAAAAAGTATTAAAATGACTTCATTGATTTTTAGGACATTTAACTTAAGCTTAGAAAAAAATTTAGTAAATGTTTTTACTACATACGTTAGGTTAACCTTGGAATACGCAAGTGTAATATGGTACCCTTTTTTACAGCAAGACATAAAATTCATTGAAAACGTGAAACTGAGTTTTACAAGACGGCTTTTTAAAAGTGTAAAAAATCGTATAAAACTTATGAGGAACGTCTCGGGAATTTACATCTTACCACACTTCAAGACAGAAGAACTAATGCTGATCTAACTGAGTGTTATAAGATTTCGAACAAACAAACAAGTCTCAATCCAGACTCTTAGTTTAAAACCAAAGTCCTACAAGAAGACATTCATTAAAACTAAAAGTTTAAAAAAGTAGAATTAATGCAAGAAAATACTTTTTTGTAACCGAGTTGGGGAAAAATGGAATGCGCTGTCTGAAGAACAAATTTCAGCTTTTTTTCTTAGGTCTTTTAAGGAAAAACTTAAATTCATCAAAAAAATTTATCGTTAAATAACAACATAACACAACACTAAATCACATTTAGTGTTGTGTCATGTTTTGACAATGAAGAAAAAATCAAAATTAATTTTGCAATATCATAATGAAATAAACTAAATTGTTTAGAATGTTTAAAAAAATGTTTTTAACTTACTCATTTTGTTTACTTATGGCTTAAATTAGTGCTTTTTGAAAAGCCTTTGAGCCAATTTATAGGTGGAAATTAACCGTGTTTTTGTTGTTTTTGGCAATTCTAATCGGTTCGCAAGTTTGTGATGATTACGATGTTTTTTTT
>JASAMX010000884.1:0-23132 GCA_030248175.1 Microlaimidae sp. YZB2_3 | reverse complement strand
TAGTAGTAGTATACAGGAACTGAACCAAGAGGATGACATAAAACCTATTTTGTGGAAGATAAGGTAACAAAATATTCGCATTAATTATATTTAGACTATTTATTTTTTAATTTTTTGTATTTCAAAGTCTGTACATTGTACAAAGAATTATGTGGACTCAAAAAGTTTTCAGGTGAGCATATTTCGCTAACGGTGCAGGGACTGAACCAAAAGAAAGGGCCGGGGGGGGGCGGCCGCCCCCCTCCCAAAAAAACGGTAGGAAGGGGGGAAATAGAAGGGGAGTGGTGAGGGGGGGGGGGGCGGCCGCCGCCCCCCCCCGAAATGGTCGCCACAGGATAAAATTTGGGGGTTTTCAGAGGCTAAAAGTTCAAAATTTTCTAGCGCACCGCTAATCGCTCGGCGCCAAAATATAAAATAATTTTAGTACCACAATGGACCCCCAAAAAGCAAAAAAAAAAAAAAATTCGCTTCGCTTAGCGATCACTTTCCATAGTATACATACATATAATATCTCGCTATTTATTTTGCCTAATGCTAATGTTATTTCAAAGTTTAAACAATATTTTTTATAAGTAATAAGTACTACACAAAAAGCAAAGCAAACAATCATATTGTTTTATTTATTTACTTCCCCCTTCTGAATTTTCCAGCCGCCTATAGCATTGGCTCAGATTTTTTTCATATAGGTAGGTAAAATCCCTAAAAAACATGAAGTCGAGATGCTTCTCATGCGCTTTAGTTTAAATTGAGGGTGTAGCCAAGGGGTCTGAACAATAGGTGTGAGAAAGGGGGGAAGCAGGGTGGGATCCACCCCCCCCCCAGCCTCAAAATTTTGGGACCCCACATAGACGAAAATCGAGGGGCCCCCTCCCCCCAAATTTCCGAATTTTTTAACCCTGACCCCCCCTTTCGATTGTTATATAGTGGTTTTAAAAATTAAAACGTTACGAGAAGTAATTTTAAAAACATTTGCTCGGCACTTTGCATTGCTCAGCTGTAATTCAATGTACTCATTTTTATGTTTTTAGGTTTTTAATTTTAGGTTTTTAATGTTTTTGAAATCGAAAATTTTAAGGTATCAAATTGTTTGTAAAAATTTTTTCTTTGTTTTATGGACTTATTTTTATTGAATAATGGGAAAATAATGAAGTATGGGACATAAACAAGGCAATAAACACTCTGCGCGAAGCGCGGAAAATTTTCTTTAGCCTTTTTATAACGTTTAGAATTTGGACCCCCCCCCTTTCGGAAATTTTGTTCAGGGTTGGACCCCCCCCCCTTTCCAAAATCCTGGCTACGCCCATGGTTGGTGGGCTGACTTTTTGGTTTAATGTATTTCATATTATTACTAGTCTTCTGTTTCGTGGAGCATACAAAATCAGTGCAATGTGTCTGTTGCTTATGTGTGTCCCTGCTTATTCGAAATAAAATACAATACAATACAGTTACAACACTGTGCCAAATTAAATCCAATTCATGATTTTATTATAAGTCAGTTGTCAAATACAAAGCTCATTATTAAATTAAAATAAAATATTTTACCTCTAGCTCAGGGATTTTTTCTTCTAACAAAAGAGCAGCTTTTGCCAAGTCCTTTATATGTTCCAGGCCTTCTAATCGCAAATATTTGAGTTTCCTGAAAAATCACCGAATGTTTCAAATTTAATATGATTAAAATACGCAGAAATAGTAATATAAAATACGAAATACCAGTGTGTCCTAAATGAAAAATCTCTGTGCATGTGCACTGATGTTTATATAGGAAATTTATATTTAATTTTGGCTTTTTATTCAAAAAATTTTTTATGGACCCAGTGGCGTAGCCAGGATTTCATTTCGGGGGGGGGGGTCTGGGGGGGAGAAAAAGTGCCACAAAAGCGGCGCGCAGCGCCGCCGCCTGCGCCACGTAGCGGCGCCAGCCGACGCGAAATTTTTTAAATATGCACCAAAAACTGCTTAAAAATCGTCCCCTGGTGTTTGCGTGCACATACATTTTACTTTTGTTTTTTTACCTAATTTCTGCACAATTATGTCTGATCTTTAAAATTATCAGGCAATGAAATTGTATATAACACAACTATCTATTTTCTGATGTCTTTAAATTTTGCAAATGCGTATGGTGTAAGTTATAATAACAAAAAATATTACTGATAATATTAATTTTACTGTATATATATATATATATATATATATATATATATATATATATATCTGACCTAAAAATTTTTATATTAATTTCCGATTTTAGAATGCACTAAGATTTGTATTAAATTTTTATAACTTGTAAAGTAAAAAAATCTATACAAACTGCCACGCTTCACCATGGGGGAGGTGGAAAGGCGGACAACCTCAATGTGTAAAAACCGTTGTTAAGGGGTTTAACACAGCCATTATCAAACCTACGTATTTTATAATATATGAGTTTTAACATCTATATAGTAATGCCATTCAATATCTGAGGCAAAGGCACATGCCTTAGCCAGACCTGTGCACGGATGGTCTGGAAATGCCCCCCTGTTTTATGGGAGAAGTTTCCCCCCGTTTTATTGCCCCCCCCCCGCCAAAAAATAAAAAAGTACCCTAAAATTATGACGCCATTTTTGACCTATGATGACGCCATCATCGCAATTTTTTTTTGCAGTTTTTGGCCTATTTTAATGTATTTTAAGCCATTTCAGACCTATTTTTACCTTATTTTCGCTTTTTTCGTCCCTTTTTTCTCTTTTCCTTTCTTTTTTTCTCTTTTTTTTTCTTTCCCCCTGCTTGCCCCCCCGTTTTAAAAAAATTGCCCCCCGCGCCCCCGCCCCCCCCCCCCGTTTGGTAATTCCCCCCCCCCCCCGTTTAAACCCGGGGGGGGGGCAGTGCACAGGTCTGCTTAGCTATGTATTGAATGATACAATCCCATCGAAATTTAAAAAAAAAAAAAAACAAAATGATTAATGTACACTTCCCGCGAAGCGGGAACAATTTCAATTTTTTGGTATTTTTATGCTTTTAGAACACATCAGGACTGTTTCTGACTTAATATATAAAGAAAAAAATGTTTTCCCCAAAATTCAAAAAACGTAAGGGTCCCCTTAGAAGAAAAAATCCCGCTTACGCCGGATTTCGGGGGCCGGGCGCCCCCTTCTCGGCTACGCCAATGTATGGACTTAAATATCATTACAAAAATTTGGGTCTGCGGTCCCCCCCCCAAAACAGAATTCATAATAAAAACAATGATTTTAAAAAAAATTTTTCGAAAAACGGAGATTAAACAACCATATTAAAACAATTTTGAGATATTTTGTTAACTTTTGACCATTATTTAGAGCTATATTCTATTAAACGTAACTAAGGTTTCTCATATGTAAACTTTTTTAGTTAATCAGAAAAAAAAATTTCTGATGCTTAATTAAATACAAAAAGACCACTAAAATTTATCAAGTAGATGCTTTATTTGTATGTAGTATTTCCAGTTTCTAAAGTAATACAAAAATATGCATTTAATTTGAGAGGAACTTTGTTCGTGGTGAGACCGCCGACCCTATTTTTGTTAAGCTAGTTAGGTCCATATACAGATTATGTACATATTGATAAAATCAGACAAGGTCTGTGCAATGCCTTTAAGGGGCATTTCCAAGATGGGCACGGAATGGGCTCATCTAACTGTTATGGGGAATTTGCACTACTTTATGGAAAATTTGGCCATGGGGAGTTTACACTACTTTTATGGGGATTTTGCACGTCACCGGAACGGGTGGCACTTAAGCATAAATACGTTCGCAAAAATTTGTCAGAAGCAAAGTCAGGGGGTCGCGATCGCGAGCAACATGAGATAGGAGTGAATTGGTTCGGGAATAAAATGGCGGAATCGATGTTTCCCCAATTTACAAATTAGATACAATTAACTTAAAAATTACCAATATTTTAGAAAACCTATTCAGTTTGTTGAAGATTTTAATCCAAACAACTTTAATTCAGAGCACAAAGTATTGAAAACTTTTCGATTATCTAAGGTAATTTTGTTGTTTTTTACAGAACAGTTTTAATACCAAAATATTCAGGAAAAGTTACTAACAGCTCGATTTCAAGATTTAATCAGACTTAATTTGACAGCATAGACTTAATTAAAATTCATAAAAGTTAAAAGTTTTGGTTCATTATTACTGGTTGGTACATCTCTTTATTTTTATTTCTTGAACAAAATAAACCAGTTTGGTTTGTTTTGCGTTATGGGTTAAATTACTTGAGCAAAAATTATGATAGATACTTATAATTGAAAGTTACAACTAAAATTTGTTGTGTATATCCACCAAAAATTTCTTCATATTTTTTTAATTTATAATAGAAATTAGAAATTATAGGTAAAATACTCGTAGCTGCAAACGCAGGCGTGGTTTATTTTTCGCCTATTACCGTTTATTAAATTCATGTAACGATTTAACGGTGTAAACCATTTCAATATCTTCCGGCCGTTGGTCCTCGCACGCCGAAGAAAGCGAGCGCTTGCGATTTATACCAAGAATGTAAACGATTTTTCGACTTTACAGCCCGAAGAAAAGTTGGAAAAAACACGGTTTCTGCTATCATTACGCTGATTAATCGATTTAGTGGACGAAAAATAATTCTGATCGATTATTGGCGTATACAAAAAGACGAGAGTCGAAGCTACAATAATTTTACCTATAATAATATTTGTAATAATAAATAATGATAATGTATAATAATAATAATAAAACTATAATATAAGCCATAATCAGACATGTGCACTGCCCCCCCCCAGGGGTTAAAACGGGTGGGGGGGGGGCAATTCCAAAACGAGGGTAGGGTAGGGGGGAACTTTTTTGGAACGGGGGGACGGGGGGCAATAAAACGGGGCTCAAGCAGGGGAGAAAGAAAAATAAAGGAGAAAAAAGGAGAAAAAAAGAAGGGAAATGGGTAAAAAGGGACAAAAAAAGCGAAAATAAGGTAAAAATAGGTCTAAAATGGCTTAAAATACATTGAAATAGGCTAAAAACTGCAAAAAATTCGCGATGATGGCGTCATCATAGGTCAAAAATGGCGTCATATTTTTAGGGTACTTTTTCATTTTTTGGCGGGGGGGGCAATAAAACGGGGGGGAGGAAATCCTCCAATAAAACGGGGGGGGGGGGCATTTTCAGACCGTGCACAGGTCTGAGCCATATAATATAATATAAAAGAATACACGGCTTTGATAAAAAGTTTCATCATAATTTTGCTCGAAAACTCGCAAATGGGGAACTTAATAACGAAAACCCTCTTTTTTGATAATTGCGGTAATAATAGACTTTACCTGTAAAGAAAGACGTTACGCACGAAAACCATTGTTGACTGCATAAAACACTTGTGCAAGAAAAGCGACGATGAACGCACGTAAAGTACGGACTTGTTGAGCCATTTTGCGAGCTTTTTTTGCAAATATTGGTCGAAATTTAATGTAAAGACGGACATTCTTTTGGATTATGATTTTTTTTAATGTCAATGAGTACTAGTTAAGCTAAAACTTAGTTTTTTATAAAGTTTAACACAAAATTATTGTTTGTTTAAATAGCTTAAATTTTAAGTGACATCAATTTTTTCATAATACTGTAACAAAAATAAACGTCACGATTTTTTTGGGATATCTGGTTATTAAGATATTATTTTTAGAATTTTAGAATGAGTTTCTGTGTCGTTTCTTTTGTCTTTGCTTATTTACGTGTCTTTTATAGAAAGCCAATCACGAGAGAAATGGACTGGTCTGCAAAGAAATTTACGATTATATCAGCTGTGATTCAACATTCAACAAACCTTAAAATACATAAAATAATAGTGCTGTTAAAAATTTATTGTGCCAAAAAATGAACAAAAAAGTAAAATTTGCTTAACTGTTTTATTTTTTCACAATTGACGTGATTTTAAGCGTTAAGCTTAGCAAAAACCTTTTAAATAGGACCAATAAACTTATTAAAATTAGCGTCATTAATATTATTCAATCAGAAATCGTAAAAGTTAGAGCTTGATATAAGTCAAATGGTTGAGTGGTTAAATGGTTCCCGGAATTTTTGATGTTTTATATTACGTCTTTCAACATCTCGTCTTCAGAAAACTCGTCTTTTGAATGCGATTTTGTAAAAGTATTTGTTAAAACGATAGATTTTCCAAATTTTGCGACTTAAAACCGTGGAATGTAAATCTTTTTTCCCTAGGCCTAAGCAAAAACTTAAAATCAAGCAAAGTTTTACATGATAAACTTCTATTAAGCCGTTCCCATAATGACCTTTTCCCCTCCGTTAGAACCGTGAAACCTTCGTACGACAAAGGTGAAACCATTGTTTCACGGTGGTGGTATTTTCGTATGACAAATGTCGTACGTAAATCTTACCGCAGTAAACTCGACGCATGACCCAGGTCGTACCTCCGTCCTACATAATTTTTTTGTGCGAGAGGTGCCCAGTGAGCGAACAAATTGAAATGTTTAAGATTGTACGGTAGCAGTATGCAAATTTTTGCAACATGAAATTTCCTACGTAATACACTATCCATGAGAAAAATCTGCGTATTGCTATGCTACCGTACAGCTTTAATCATTTTAATTTGCTCGCTCACTGGGCACCACTCGCGCAAAAAAATTTTGTATGACGGAGGTACGGCATAGGTCTTACCAAGGTTTCACGGTTGTAACGGAGGCAAAGGCAATCACGGTAGCGGGTAAAAATTGTGTCTTGAATACTGAAAACCTAGGTCAAACCCAAAAATCAAGCAAGTCCATTGTGGTAAATTTATATAGGCACCTTGCAATGGAACTCGGTTTATACATGAAGTATGCAATATACATAAGCGTTACCATAATAGATAATTACCGTATCTCCTACGTATCTTTCGTAGTATGCAGATCAACCGATCGAAATTTCGCGCGCTTTCATTCAGTTGATCTGCATACTACGAAAGATAAGTAGGAGATACGGTAATTATCCATAATAGGGACGCTTATGTATATTGCATACTTCATATATAAACAGAGTTCCAGTGCAAGGTGTCTATTATTTGTGAGTTAGTTTTTCAAATCACAGACAACTTATTTTTTCTTAAGCCCTAGCAGGGTCCGGGGGGGGGGGGGGGAAAAAGGGTGGGGGAGGTGAGTCAGGGAGAATTTTGCTTTTAAGGACATCAAGTATAGGGTATTTTATTAAATCCAAAAACAAATTATTAAAAAATTTTGCGCCTACGGCGCTACTTATTTATCTCTTTGTTTGCTTTTTCCAATGAATTCTTTTTATTTATATTAAAAAATAATTTAAGTTATTTTTATTGTTACAGATTGTTTGTTCCTAAATACGTTTTACCTACAATTTATAACAGAACAGGGATATTTTTAAAATATTGATCCAATTTATGATCTATTTATTTGTCTAAAATGGTTAGCTAGGAAGAAAAATCATATGATACTGGCCGATGGGAGGTTTATACGGCTGCGCCTTTCTTTAAATGGTTTTCAGATAGTAGTCTAAGCCGCTTTTTCCAGGTTAAAATTCTAAAACTGTCTTGGACTGAAGACATTTTTTCTTCATTTTCCCAAAATTGGGGAGGGTTAACATTCCCCCCCCCACGTTTGAGTGGGGGGTAGTTAAACCACCCACCTTAGAATTTTGGATTAACCCCCCAACCAACACCCCTTGTACCCATGTATGTCTTAAAAGTATGAATTTAGTAGCGTACAATAGGTTTGCTAATGGCTGTTTTAAATTTCTGTTTTTATATATATTTGGGAGGGGGTAGTGTAGTCCGCCGCCCTTCTATGGCAAAACTTGACATTTTGTATATGTTCCGTCTTTACTTTTTCAATAGTGTTCTAAAAATTTAATAGAAATCTTAATGCATTCTAAAACCATAAATTAATTAATATAAAAATTTTCCCGCTACGCGGGAAGGTCAGATTTCTTTAGAGTAAAAATAATTGACAAATGGGTGCACGAAAAACCAAACCAAACCATTTTTGTTTTTATAACGTCAACCTCTTTCTTGCGCAAAATTTAAAGTCATCAGGCAGTAAAGCATTATATCTTTGGATAGTTTTGTTAATTAATACAATTTTCAATTTTGGACATATTATTTTATCGCCAGAGTACCTAATTAAAGAGATCAAGCAAAATTGTAAAGAAATTAGGTTATAAAAGAAAGTGAATGTATGTTCACACTAGTGATGTTCCACGTAGCTGCAAGCTCCGGAGCATCACTTTTAGGAGCTGCGGAGCGGAGCTTCGCTTCTAAGAGCTCTGAAGCAATCCCCAGAACTCAGAAACTCCGCCCTATTTTTATACTAAGTTCATGAATAATTAAAGAGCGATGACATTAATTATTTTGTCAAAATTTGTTTGTAAACTAAATTTTTTTCGAAAACTTATTTAAACAATAAATATAGTCCTACAAATACAGATAAAGTCGTTTAAATTGTATTTCAAGCTTAAATAAGCTTCAAAGCACTTATTTTAGGGGCGGAACTCCGGAG
Organism: Microlaimidae sp. YZB2_3; assembly: GCA_030248175.1. NCBI lineage: Eukaryota > Metazoa > Nematoda > Chromadorea > Desmodorida > Microlaimidae > Microlaimidae sp. YZB2_3. The sequence continues at coordinate 14,641 of JASAMX010000884.1, read as the reverse complement.
CTCCTCCACTTTAAATGGTCGGAGCTCCGTAGCATGATATTGGAGGGTAGGAACATCCGGGGGGATGGCTCCCTCCCAATGCTCGAGAGCGGTCCGGCCTGACCCCACCTTAGCGAGGCTGACCCCCTCTCCCCTCCCAACCAATTTGGAAGTATATATTTTTATTTACTGTGAAAAACACGTTTTTTTAGTTAAAAACAGTGTTTAAATACACTTTTTAGGCATAAATAGGCGGTTTTAGTACATAAAATTCAATATTAAATCTAATAACACTTAAATTATTATTGAGTTAAAAAGTTTTGTTAAAAAATTGGACCTCCCTGACCCCCCTAAATTTGAAATCTCGCTCCCGGGGTCGACCCCCCTAAAAAGCCAGGGGGGTCCGAACCCCCCTGGACACCCCCAAAAATTTTTGGCCTTCCACCTGGGGGTGGAGCCCCTCCGCTAAAGGCGGAGCTCCGTAGCATGATATTGGAGGGTAGGAACATCACTAGTTCACACCATTGCCAGCAGACGATTTTTAAGCAATTTTTTGTGCATATTTTAAAAAATTTAGCCTTTGGCGGCTTGAAGAACACCCTCCAGGCTCCAGCTGACGCTTCGCGTTGGCTGGCGCCGTTACGCACTGCCGCTCCTGTGACATGTATTTCTTATCCCCAACCCACTCCAAATGAAATACTGGCTACGCCACTGTAGCTGCCCATTTATTGACTCACTCCTAAAAGGCTCATTTTCCCCCCAAAACGCTCCTTTTAAAACAAAATCCTGGTTTTGTTACTAAGACAAAGGGTTATTCTTTTGATCCCGCTAGCAGGACTGCAGCCCAAAAACTCTTGGGGTAACTATTTTCCCCAAAATGAAGCCTCCAACTGCGTTTTTTTATTTTTAATTTTAAACGTTAAAAATTGTAGTATTTTACTCAAAGCTCAGGATTTATTGCAGTATAACAATTTGTAGTTATGTCAAAATTTTTCAAAAAAGTCAGGGATAGCTCAGGAAAAAGTCAGGGAGAATACCTAAAATTTTTAAAAATTGGTCAGGAAAGTCAGGGAGAGCATTCCGTCTTGAGCGCTGGAAACCCTGGGTTGGGCGTGGTGTTGTTTGGTGGGCGGTGGTTGGGTTGGCGAGGGGGAGGGAGGGGCAGAGAGGAGTCGACGGAAGAGGTGGGTGGAAAGGAGGGGGGTGGGGGGGGAGTGAGGGGGGAGGGGGGTAGAGAAGGGGGGGGGGGGCGGGGGCCCGGAGAGGGGAAGGGGAGGAAGGGAGTGGGCGGGAGGGGGGGGGTAAGAATGGAAAGGGGGGGGGTTGTGGTGGGGGGGGTAAGAAGGGAGGTTTTTTGCTGGTGGAAGAAAAGGAGGAAGGGGGGGGGGTGGGGAAGGGGGTTGCGCAAAAAGTGCAACTGTGCTGTGGGGTGTGGGGGGTTTTGAAAATTTTGGTAAAAAAATATTCCAAAAAATTTTATATTTAAATTTTTACTTCAGTTCTTAAAATAAAAAAAATTAATTCCCTAGTAAATTTAAAATTATGTATAATTTTTTCAATAATATACTGTCTAACCGACCACGCTCGTAAAACAAAAATGGGTTAGACCTAAAGGCTTATAAAATAGTAATTATTGATAAGAACGAATTATTAGCCATTTGGGCGACTATATTCTTAAATTCTGTTAACGAATTTTTGCGAAAACTTGTTTTTCAGAAATACACTTTTATTTACCAATTCTGTTGTTAAAAAGAACTTCGGGTGTTTATTCTACATTTTTCCAGTTTTAATTTTAATGAGTGTAGTTCAATTTAATTTAGTGCAGCCTTTAGCCTGAAATTTTCTTTAAAAATCAAAAAAATTTCTCGAAAATCAAAAACACATTAAACTTTTTGTGAATAACCTTTGCCTTTCTATTTAACAAAGAATAGAGAAAACAAAAATTCTTAAGGTACCCCGTTATAGATTTACATCAATTTTTGAATGTCACGTATTATTTTGTCCGTTTTTTTTGTGTAATAAATTCTTTATAAATATTTATGGGAAAATTTGTGCTGTTTGGTCACATTTTATTCTCTAAGATTTTAATGAGTCATAGCAGCACTATACACTGAGACTGTGATGCATTACAATTTACAAATGCAATGTATTATTAACAAATTTCCTTCGTGGTCGTACGTACGTTTCTGGTGCAAAAAAGGCTTTACCTATATGTATGTTTTTTTAATTGAAAGTGGAGTATTATGTCATATTTCACTCTTGCGTCAAACTTTAAAATATTCACGAAAGAAAATTTAAACAAAAATTACAGTGTAAAATTCATTTTTCACCTTTTAAAGGTCACTAAATAACATGCCGTGAAATTCTTGAAAAAAGAAATTTAATTAAATTTGTGTCTGATAAGGTAATTGAGGGACCGAGAAAAACAAAAGAATTACTATATTTTTCAAAAATAACCGTATTCACGTTTTAAAAGTTTGGATATAAATCAAAAACAGTTCTGCTGGTACAAAAAATACAGTATTTACATTTTAAGTGTTTGACTTTTCTTAATACAGTACTGGCACAATATAGTACTAAAGAAATAACTTTTTTTGTTTTATTAACAGCTAGTTATAAATCAACCAGCAGCGTTTTATATAATTAACTCTTTAAATAGCAATTTAAGCGCCACTACGAGCCCTGTAGGCTGTTTTTACTTAAAGCTGGGGTTTTTGGGGTTGTTGTGTGGGGGGGTGGTTGGTTGGGCGATGCAGGGAACTTTTTTTTTTTGGTTTTGGTTATTTTTTGTGGGGACCTTACTCATGTCCATAGGTCACCGATGTGTACGGCCTCTTAGACCTATCCCCCCTAAGGTCCATTTTTGACCCCTCCCCCCCCCCTTCGACCCCTTGAACCCCTGACCCCCCCCTAAGGCCCATTTTCGACCCCTCCCCCCATCAACCATATCTAGACTGGGCAAACCCCCCTACCAAAGGGATTTGGAACTGGCTAACCCCTCCTATCACTTCATCTCCACTCTGGCTACGTCCCCCTCTAACAGTTTATATTTTGACTCCCCAAGCTACATTGACGTCAATGCGTAGGATTGACGTCAATGTTTCTTAGCGGAGAACACATATAAAAGTTATTCGAATGTTGTTTGTTGTATGTTTAAACAAAAATGCTAAAGACTATTATGGCTTTTTACTCTCTGAGCATTATCTACACACATTGTGATGCTGATGATCTCTTTATAAACGAAATAAATGCAAATGACCCGTCAGATTTTGGAAATCGAGAGTTTATTGAATTAAAAAAAAATAAATTAAAATATTTATTGGTGGTGGGCCGCCGCTGCCGCCGTTTTAAACAACATGAAACAGTTTATTGCTTCTTGACCAAAGTTGTACGACAAAACCTACTGTTACTACTGACTAACCATATAAATATTGATTATAAATAATTACTAATCGTTTTATTTAACTAGAAAATAGAAGAAAACTGACAATTATTTAACCCTGAAGCAAATAATACAACAAAAAAGGTACCTGCATAATTATGATGATGTTTTTTACGCTTTTTTTGAAAAATTCGGTAGCACCCCCCTAACCCCCCCTAAAGACTCGAAGACCCCAAGCACCCCGGGGTGTTTTCTTTTTTTCAAAAAAAAACACCCCGGGGTGTGACCTCCCCCCTAGAGGTCAAAAACCAAAACACCCCGGGGTGTGGACCCCACCCTAGCCGTCGAAGGTCGGTGACCTATGTTGTTGTTTTTTTTTTTTTTTTTTTTTTTTTTTGTTTTTGTTTTGTTTTTTTTTTTTTTTTTTTTTGTTTGTTTTTTTTTTTTTGTTTTTTTTTTGTTTTCTTGTTTTTTTTTTTTGTGTTGGTTTGTGTTTTTGGTGTTTTTGGGTTTTGGTTTGGTTTTTTTTTTTTTTTTTGGTGTGTTTGTTGTTTTTTTTTTGGGTTTTTGTGGTTGGTTTTTTTTTCGTGTTGTGTTTTTTTGTTTTTTTGGCTTGGGGTTTTTTTTGTTTTTTTTTTTTTATTTTTTTAGTGTTTTTTTTTGTTTTTTTTTTTGTGTTTTTTGGGTTTTTTTGGGGTTTTTTTTTTTTTTGGTGGTTTGTTGTTGGTTTTTTGGGTTTGGTGTTGTGGGTTTGGTTTTTGTTTTTTTTATATTTGTTTTAATTTTTTTTTTTTTCAGAATTATCTAAAAACGCCATTTTAAGGGGTCATAACTCCTGAACCACGTGAGATATTTTGTTGAAAAAATTTTTGTGGGCTGTTGGGGGCAGGGGTAGGGTTTTCACGAAAAATTATCAAAATCGAATAAAAAAGTTTGACTCCGCACCGCACTTTTAAGCAAGTATGTCTTTGACCGCCTCTGCCGCAGGTTCTACTTTGGAGTGCTGTTTTTGTAGTCGCTTTTGCTTTTTGTTTGTCACTTGTAACTGAGCCTTGGGTTTTTTTATTTTGTAAAAAAACTTAAGTTATGTAGTCCTTCGAAAATTTTCATTCTATTGGATTCCCATTTTAATAGGATCGCATTAAAATGGCAGTTATTTAAACGAGATTTTTACATTGGTAAATAGGTAGTTATTTAAAAATAATAACAAAATGAATTTTTTTTACAAATTACATCAGGGAAGAGCGCGGAGCGCTCTTTCCCTTATATTAAATGGGTTAAGTCACTGCGCGGTTAACCGTTGTTGATGGCGTCATCGAAATCAACAAAACCTTTAATAGTTTTTTAGCCAATTAAAAATCTAAACATTTTACATAACTAAAATATTACCCATATTTTTCTGATATTAAAAACCTAAAAACTTTTGCTAAACATGAATTTCATACTAATAAGCTTAATTTGCTTAACTTTTTTTTGTTTTTTTTTTGTTTTTTTTTTTTTTTTGGGTCCCCCAAAAATTTTTCCCTGTGGTAAATATTTGGAGCTGATTTTTTGCACGTAGATGCTAAATTGCCGCCTCACCTGAATTTTATTCTCGTATATGCTCTATTGCCCGTAGTTAAACCTCTGTTCATGTGAAAAACGACCAGTTTTTTTCTAAGTTACGCATTAGGTACTGGGGTACTTGTGTGACACTTCTTTTCCTTACTGAATTACATATTAAGTAACTTCATTCAGTAATACACATTCTCTTGTGGTTATTTTTTTGGTTTAAATTATAATTCCTTACCTTTTTATAAAAATTACTAATTTTCAACGGGAAGAGTGAAAAAATATCCTTACCACTAATTAGCAGCCATATGGCAACAATAAAAATATTTAAAAAAATAAAATGAAATAAATCTTGGGTGACGTGTGAGCGCTATGCGGGATACAAATGTTTCAGAAGCCAAATAGAAGAAAAGATGTTGGGTCCTCGTTAAATTGTATGGAACTTGGAAAAACCATTTACAATGGTGTGGTTTTGTTGTTTAAAAATAAACCATCAATCCAGAAAAATCAAGCACAAAACAAAAGTCCAAATAAAGCTAAGTTCCAAAAAAGTGGTTAAATCAGGTCTAACTAAAAAAATTTAAACAGAAGAAAAACACACTATTTTATATGATTCTTTCAGGTTCCATACAATTTTACGGAGTTACCCAGACTTAATTTTTGTATAGTATACTGCTTAAAATTGCATTGAAATTTTGGATATGAAAATAATTGTAAACATATCATGAGGAGACCATGACGTTTCTTTTAAAATGAGTAAATTTTTTAATGTTTTATATCTTTAATAAATGACATTGAATTCAATGCATTAAAAGGCGGAAATTCTAGCAAAAGACGAAACAAAGTTTCGAAAAAAAAGCTTTATATTAAATGGAATAGTATAAAGCTACATAAGTCTAAAAACTAAATGCCAGAAAAGACTGAAACAAGTCTCTTTAAAACCTGTAAATTAATAACAGATTTTGTGAAATTTTCAGAAAAACAAAACCAAATAAAAAGAATACGTGTAAAAGCTTTAGTTTGCGTTTTTTAACCATTAATAAAACTTAATTCACATAAATTTCTCTTAAAGTGGATTAACTTTTACATGAGTTAAACAGCTGTAAATACCATAGTATTAGTTAAGTCACACGTCGTCAAAACGATACAAAAAAGTATAACGCAAGCGTCACAGTAACCATGAAAAATTTCTGTCAAAATAAGTTATCGCATTGCGCATTAAATTTTGTAATTTATCATTATTTTCGTATAAAGCAAAACATACCGCCTAACAACTTTTTAAAATCAATTATCAAGTTCTAAGTCCGAAAAACATTGAAAAATTCAGATTTAATATAAGGCGACTTTTCCTTTAATGTTTCTATTTATTACATAAAACAAATTAGCTGTCAATGTATTTGTTAAATTAAAAGTCGCCTTATATTAAATCTGAATTTTTCAATGTTTTTCGGACTTAGAACTTGATATTTGATTTTAAAAAGCCGTTAATATGGCGGTATGTTTTGCTTTATACGAAAATAATGATAAATTACAAAATTTAATGCGCAATGCGATAACTTATTTTGACAGAAATTTATCATGGTTATTGCGACGCTTGCGTTATACTTTTTTGTATCGTTTTGACGACGTGTGACTTAACTAATACTGTGGTATTTACAGCTGTTTAACTCATGTAAAAGTTAATTCACTTTGAGAGAAATTTATGTGAATTAAGTTTTATTAATGGTTAAAAAACGCAAACTAAAGCTTTTACACGTATTGTTTTTATTTGGTTTTGTTTTTCTGAAAATTTCACAAAATCTGTTATTAATTTACAGGTTTTAAAGAGACTTGTTTCAGTCTTTTCTGGCCTTTAGTTTTTAGACTTATGTAGCTTTACTATTCCATTTGATATAAGGCTTTTTTTCGAAACTTTGTTTCGTCTTTTGCTAGAATATAAATTAATATCAATTTTTTTACGAAATCATATAGACACCTTGCACTGAAACTCGGTTTATACATGAAGTATGCAATATACATAAGCGTCACCATAATGGATAATTACTGTACTCCTACTGATCTTTTGTAGTATCGGCGAAATTTCGCGCGCTTTCTATCGGTTGATCTGCATACTACGAAGAGATCAGTAGGGAGATACGGTAATTTCGCGCGCTTTCTATCGGTTGCTCTGCATACTACGAAAAGATAAGTAGGAGTACGGTAATTATCCATTATGGTGACACTTATGTATATTGCATACTTCATGTATAAACTGCGTTTCAGTGCAAGGTGCCTATAAAAAATGAAATTTAACTACGCTCAGTGCGCAATAAGCGATCACATATGCAAATGGTTAAAGCTGCACGATAGCAATATGCAAGTTATATTAACTCATACAGTGTATTACGTACCAGCTAGGTACGACTTAGGTGATACGTAAAGTTTGTCGCGATGAAGTTTTCATACAACAGTGGTTGAAGATAACACCACCTTGGGACGAAGGTTTTACCCGTGGTGGAATGAAGGTTTCATCGCGGCGGGACGATGGTTTCACCGTGGTAACTGGGGAAAAGGCGATCACGGGAACGGGTTAAATGAGATTTTTTTAATGAGCTACTATTATTATGGGATCTCGTTTAAATAAGAACTTTTTTCAAAATATTTATATCCTTTTGTAAATAAGAGTTTCAAACTGCAGTAGCATACTCTAGAATTGGTTTGACATACGACCTATGCTCTGAGAAAATTATTATTAGAGTTTGAGTTGAATGTTCTAAAAATAAGTGTTGTCACTCTCATTGATTTTTTTGCTGCGATTTAACATAGCTTAAAGCATTTCATATCATGAGATATTATAATCACCCATGCAGACCTGTGCAGGTTCTGGAAATGCCCCCCGTTTTATTGGAGGATTTGCCCCCTTGTTTTATTGCCCTCCCTCGCCAAAAAAATGAAAAAAATACCCTAAAATTATGACGCCATTTTTGACCTATGATGACGCCATCATCGTAATTTTTTTGCAGTTTTTAGCCTATTTCAATGTATTTTAAGCCATTTCAGACCTATTTTTACTTTATTTTGTCCCTTTTTTTCTCTTTTCCCTTCTTTTTTTCTCATTTTTTTCTTTCCCCCCTGAGGAAACCTGAGGAACTGAGTTTTTGACAGAAAATAATTTGAATACTGTGTCATTAATTACAACTTTATCCTACCACCCAACTAAAATTTCTTCTATTTATTTTAAAAATTTACCAGAAACACCATATTTTTCTAACTTATATAGCAATTTTTGATGCAAAACGGTGTCAAAGGCCTTGGAAAAACTCAAGTATATGACATCAATTAGAAGTTTATCTTTTAGTGCCTGCGTTCATTCATTAAAAGTTTCCAACAACTTTGTTATTGTAGAATTTTTTGCCTTAAAACCATAAAATGGTCCTTAAAATATCATATCAGCATAGTTAGCATAGGGTAGTGCATTTAATTTCGGCACTTTTTCGTTTTTCCAATGTAACTTTTCACTGTATGGCCTGATTTTCATGTTTGATAGCTCATTTTAAAGCTTTTACGATACTGCGTTGCGTCATAAAAAATTCATTGTACGAAAGTTGTTTTTTTACTTAATTAAGTCAGTTTTAAAAAAATGGAAAAGTGCCGAAATTAAATGTATGCATTTAATTTCGGCACTTTACAAACAATCGATTGTTTCTCAGTCAAAAAATCATTATTTTCAAAAATTTAAAAGCCTATCATTATCTCCAGACAGTTTTCTTTAATTTAAGCTTTTATTTGTTGTTCAACGTGTAACTGACAAAAAGTTACAGCTAAAATGCTAAATGGTATCAAAATGAGGAAAATTTGGGAAAAAAGTGCATTTAATTTCGGCACTTTTTAAAAAGACCCCCTTAATCGAGTTTAAGTGCAATGCTATGACTTCTGCACATTTCAACGTTGTCTTTTAACTAATTACAACTACAATTTAACACCCGACCACTAAACTGAACCCGTTTTTACCTACAGCAATAGTGTGCCGAAATTACACTATTTTATTTTATAACGATTGCTCACCACATACGCAACGTAGAACCACGGGGACTAAAAATTCGGAAAATAGACTAAATTTTACCAGGACAGTTTAATTTTTAAACCAATTTATTGCGTAATCATGAAATGCCCCTGTTCTAAAAACGAGTAACATTTTTTTAAATTATAAATCACACAATTTCACATGAAAATATCATAACATAACAAATAAAAAGCTCACGACAGTCATCTACATATAATTAGCTCTCATTTGAGCTATCAAACGTCTTATTCCGTCCAGGATTACCAAAGATATAGTCCAAAATCAAAAATGCCCAATTGGGAAAAGTGCCGAAATTAAATGCACTACCCTATCATGTTTAATTTTAAAAAATCAGTTGGTAGTTTTGAATTTTATTTTTAGGACTATCAAATATATTAAGATAAGTTTCAGATAAAATAGTGTCATGTATGTGTTTGTAAAATATGCCACAAATTACCAAATATAAATAGTGTCATAGTCTGATTGTGAAAAACTGGGTGCCACAGTGACATAATTAAAAAATTTTTAATGTAATATCTAAAAACTAATATCTCTATCATTAGTGAATAAAAGGACCAAATACTTATTCTTATGAATCGGTTGTAAAACAAGATAATACACACCTAGCTCAATAAAAAACTCAAACCAATTATTTTTATTTTGTTTGTTTGAAATTATTCTAACTGAAGATCAATCTACTCCTGGCAGATTAAAATCTCCAATTAAAACAATGCTTTCTGCAAAATTTTCTGTCAATTTCCTAATTAAAATAGTTCAAATATAAAATGGTTATTTTCTTTACTGGTAGGCTACTAGATTCTCTATAAATACCAATGAACCTCGGTTTACATGACTTTTGTGAAATCACATCAACCGCTATAAGTTATATTGTTGCGTACTTTTTCCAATTTCAACTTTAACTGCTCCAAAAAAAGATAAGAAAATAAAAATACTTCTCCGGCTCTTGTTTGTCTTCTATCTCTTCTAAAAATATTTTTTGTTTTTAATAATCATTTCATCAGTGATTGATTTAACGAGCCACGTTTCACAAATAAAGCAAATGTCAATAGCACCATAAATAAGACTATCTTTAGAAATGAGAACATTAAACTCATCTAAGGAGTTTGCAAGGCTTCTTGTATTCATACACAAAATTTTCATACTCGGTACAAATTTTAATTTACTATAATTTTGATTAAGTCGCGAATTATCCCATTTTTAAAACTTTAGTGGAGCTTCGAGAGTAATGTTGAGCAAAAAGGGATCACCATCGGCAGAATATCGAAGTAAAACCTTATTGTTCTGCTCTCTGAGCTCCCAAAATTTGCCAAGCAAATCTTTTTGACAAACTCGGTGTTCCTTAAATGACGGCCTTATGTAAACTTCGTCAAATTAGGCTCCCTCAAAGGACCACCTGAATTGACAGCCCTATTGCGCAGATGCTTATTCATCATTTTAACTTTTAGAAGCCTGGGGCTGTCGCCGTCACTAAATTTTCCAATGCAAAAAAACCGGCCAAATGATTTCACCCGAATCACTACTATCCAGAATATTTATTAACTCAACCACATTTTCTTTTTCCTTTTCGGCGGTGTTTATCTCTAGGAGGCCCGACACAACCAACATTGTCTCATGATCCCGACAAACCCCGTGCGCTTGAAAAAAAGTGTCCATCATGGGGATAAGATGAGACGTTAAAGGATTCCAGGTAAATATTGCCGCAACAAAAATTTCCGGGCAAAAAATTTCCGCAGCAGTATTTCTTCAGCATTATTTCCACAGGAAGATTATTTCTGCGGAAAAAATTTCCGCGAGAGAATTTTTTCGCTTCTTTCGTTTCACTTATAAAACTGCGAAAGCTGGCAAAAAAGTATGCAACTGGAACCTTCTTGAGCTGGAAACAAAAAAATTGTTTTTTTTTAATTTTTCTCTAAATTTTTTTTGTTTTTTGCCCTAAGGTTTTTTGCAAAAAGAATAAAATAATGTTTTGATAATAACGATAATTTTTTAATTTCTTTGTAAATTTTTGATTAAAATGTTTATTTTATTTTTTTTCCAAGGGTAACAGGAAATACCTCCGCAAATTTACCACTGCAGCTTATAGGTGCGGTGCGGAGTCAAACTTTTTGTCTTCGATTTTGATAATTTTTTGTAAAAACCTTATACCTTTCCCAATAGCCCACAAAAATTTTTTCAAGAAAATATCTCCAGTGGTTCAGGAGTTATGAACCCCCAAAAATGGACGGTTTTTGACAATTCCGTACGTGAAAGATTGTTCAATCAGTATCACGCTTTAAGTTACAAATTATGTACTTAAAGAAAGCAGCCACTTTTTAATTTAATTTGATACCTTGATTGTTAAGATTGGTACAGTATTCGTCGAGATATTGTGTTTTTCGTACAAAAAATCCTCGATTTTTTCGCTAAAAACTCGAAGTGAAGGAAAGAAAGGTTATGCAAACTTTAGAAAATCACTGCCGTCGTTTGGTGTTTTTAACGAAAAAATTGCGGGTTTTTTCTACGGAAAACGATCTTAACGATCAAGGTATCAAATAAAAGCAGAAAGTAGCCTATTTCTTTAAGTGCATAATTTGTAACGTAAATCGTTATACCCATTGAGCAATCTCTCATCTACAGAATTGGTTTTCCTAAGCCTAAGCAAGACGTAAAAATTAAGCGAAACTTTTGCTGCGCAGTTATCAGATAAAGTCGAGGCTGTGGCGCAGTGGCAGATCTTACGTCTTGCGAAGGATCCTGGATCGAGTCCCGGCTGAGACACACTGTATTGTAATAATATTGTTTGCCAATATTATTATTATGTAGTATTTAGTGGCGCAATTAGTGCTAAGTAACATCGGCCTTGCGTATCCTGCTTTATGCGAAAAAACAGTTTAGAATAATTTTTAAACTTTGCTTGGGCTCAGAAAAACGTAGGCTTACGCTTAGGAAAAAGCTGAGGAGGAAAATGTGTTATTTCCTGTTAGCCGGTATTGTACCTAATATTTTGGCCATAAAAACATTAATTAATTCTATTGATGCATGTAAATGTGTACCTTTGCTTGGGCTCAGAAAAACGTAGGCTAAGGCTTAGGAAAAGCTGAGGAGGAAAATGTGTTATTTATCCTGTTAGCCGGTACTGCACATAATATTTCCTGTTAGCCGGTATAACATTAATTAATTCTATTGGTGCATTGTGCATGCATGTAAATGTGTACCATTTTAAAAAAATACCAAATTCGTTACAATACACATTTTTAATTTTTAAATATTCTTATCTATTATGCAATAAATTAAAATTGAATAAACATTAAGAAGTTGAACATGCACTGAATGTGCACTTTTGTTGGATATATTTTGTTGGTCTAGTATAGTGTTGTAAAAAGTATTGATTTTGGATTATTTTAAGTAAAAGTAAAAGTAATTTGAAAAATTTTAAATTAAGTAAAGTAAGAGTAAAAGTAATTTGTGATTTTTTAATTTAAGTAAAGTAAAAGTAATGGTCAAAATTTTATTTATAGGCAAATAAAATCTAGCTGACCGCGAAAATTGCAGTATTGAATCAACTATTTAACAACAAAGCCATTCAAAATTTTTAACAAAATCGCTTTAATAATTAAGATCAAAACCCATATTTTAATAATTATTTATCAATTTACTTAATTTAGAACCCAAATGCAAATTTTTAAAGGGCAACCTTGTTAATTCTTGCATATTTTGTAAAAAGGTGGAATTAAAAAAAATTCTGCGTTCTTATTTGTTTTTTTAAAAAAAACTTCATTACCGTACAATTTTAATTGGTCCCCTCATGTCTGCATTCTAATTTTCAGCGTCAGCCAGATATAATTCAACCATAAGTAAAGTAAAAGTAAAAGTAAGACCAAAGGTGGATAATCTAATAAAGGTATGTCACAGCGGTCTGTAGCAGCGTGCATCATAAAATCCAATTCAGGCCGCACGTCCGGCCAGAAGCCGCACGTCCGGCCAGAAGCCGCACGTCCGGCCAAAAGCCGCACGTCCGGCCAGAAGCCGCACGTCCGGCCAGAAGCCGCACGTCCGGCCAAAAGCCGCACGTCCGGCCAAAAGCCGCACGTCCGGCCAAAAGCCGCACGTCCGGCCAGAAGCCGCACGTCCGGCCAAAAGCCGCACGTCCGGCCAGAAGCCGCACGTCCGGCCAAAAGCCGCACGTCCGGCCAAAAGCCGCACGTCCGGCCAAAAGCCGCACGTCCGGCCAAAAGCCGCACGTCCGGCCAAAAGCCGCACGTCCGGCCAAAAGCCGCACGTCCGGCCAGAAGCCGCACGTCCGGCCAAAAGCCGCACGTCCGGCCAAAAGCCGCACGTCCGGCCAAAAGCCGCACGTCCGGCCAAAAGCCGCACGTCCGGCCAGAAGCCGCACGTCCGGCCAGAAGCCGCACGTCCGGCCAGAAGCCGCACGTCCGGCCAAAAGCCGCACGTCCGGCCAGAAGCCGCACGTCCGGCCAGAAGCCGCACGTCCGGCCAAAAGCCGCACGTCCGGCCAAAAGCCGCACGTCCGGCCAAAAGCCGCACGTCCGGCCAAAAGCCGCACGTCCGGCCAAAAGCCGCACGTCCGGCCAAAAACCGCACGTCCGGCCAAAAGCCGCACGTCCGGCCACAAGCCGCACGTCCGGCCAGAAGCCGCACGTCCGGCCAAAAGCCGCACGTCCGGCCAGAAGCCGCACGTCCGGCCAAAAGCCGCACGTCCGGCCAGAAGCCGCACGTCCGGCCAAAAGCCGCACGTCCGGCCAGAAGCCGCACGTCCGGCCAGAAGCCGCACGTCCGGCCAGAAGCCGCACGTCCGGCCAAAAGCCGCACGTCCGGCCAAAAGCCGCACGTCCGGCCAAAAGCCGCACGTCCGGCCAAAAGCCGCACGTCCGGCCAAAAGCCGCACGTCCGGCCATAAACCGCACGTCCGGCCAAAAGCCGCACGTCCGTCCAGAAGCCGCACGTCCGGCCAAAAGCCGCACGTCCGGCCAAAAGCCTCACCTCCGGCCATAAGCCGCACGTCCGGCCAGAAGCCGCACGACCGGCCAGAAGCCGCACGTCCCGCCAGAAGCCGCACGTCCGGCCAAAAGCCGCACGTCCGGCCAAAAGCCGCACGTCCGGCCAGAAGCCGCACGTCCGGCCAGAAGCCGCACGTCCGGCCAAAAGCCGCACGTCCGGCCAGAAGCCGCACGTCCGGCCAAAAGCCGCACGTCCGGCCAAAAGCCGCACGTCCGGGCCAAAGCCGCACGTCCGGCCAGAAGCCGCACGTCAGGCCAGAAGCCGCACGTCCGGCCAAAAGCCGCACGTCCGGCCAGAAGCCGCACGTCCGGCCAGAAGCCGCACGTCCGACCAAAAGCCGCACGTCCGGCCAAAAGCCGCACGTCCGGCCAAAAGCCGCAAATCCAGCCGCGAGGGAGTTATTTTGCTGTTTGCGTTCTTGTTATTTTTACCATAATGGTGTGACGTGGCCGACTGCTCTGGCGAATATATTATTTACATTTTCCTTGTGTGAATTATTTAAACTTTTTTATTACGGTCGTAATAAAAGTTTAGATTATCCACCTTTGATGATACCAATAAAATACACGTCAAAATAACAATAAAATTAAATTATAAAAATATTCAATTTGTAATTTTCGATTTAGCGTATCCTGAATAATGCACACTTTTTTGAACAAAAAAGAACT
>JASAMX010000883.1:0-12491 GCA_030248175.1 Microlaimidae sp. YZB2_3 | reverse complement strand
GATATAAAATGATGCGTATTTATTTATTTAAAAAAAATTGTTGTAATTTTTTTAATTCATAGGTCCCATTTAATAGCGCCAACCATTAGCGGCATAGCGCCAACCATTATTAGAGAACGTGGGTAGATTTTAAAATTCAGAACCTTATTTTTCTTTTTTTTCTTCCTCTCTTTCTTCTTATTATTATTAAAACGCTCAATCTTAGAAATCCTAATTTTTGCAATTCATTTTTATCTTTTTAATTATTTCGTCTTCTTCTTATTATTTTTTATATTTCAAAAAATATAATTCCAATCATCGATGGCGCGGGGACGCCACACTGCAATTTAGCTCACGACACCGCACCAACTATAATTAGAAAACGTAGATAAATTTCGTAATTCATGTTCATCATCTTCTTCTTATCATTATTAGTTTTATTTCTAAAAATATAATTGCAATTATTGGTGGTGTCGGAGCGCCACACGGCGATTTAAGCTCACTTCACCGCACCAACTATAATTAAAAAAGCGTGGTAAGTTTTGTCATTCATGTTCAACTTCTTATTCCTATGATTTTTTATTTCAAAAAATATAATTAAATTGTCGGTGGCAATCGTACTGGAGCGCCACTAAACCATGCTAACTATAATTAAACAACGTGGGTGAATTTTGTAAATCAAATTCTCTTCTTCTTATTATTATTTTTTTATTTTTATTATAAATGAATTATCGGTAGCGCGGGAGCGCCACACGAAGATAAAGCCCCACAGCACCGCGCAAAATTAAAGAACGTGGGTAAATTTTGTATTATGTTCTTTTTCTCCTTATCATTAATATATTATTTGTCAAACGCTTATATCTTAAAACCTATGTTCGTCTTTTGTTACTGTCTGATCAGAAAAAAAACATGGGCTCTTTGAAAAGCGTAGAAAATTCCGCAGTAATTATGTCATTGCGCAGCTAAAACTATAGTTTATTAGGCTATTTTTTGTTCAAAAAATTGATAGACTAGCTTTGAAAAATGCTCTAAGGATAGAGCAAAATAAAGTTCGATTTTGCCCGGGCGTATGTTTAGACAGAGAAGATTTGATGTGAACTAGTCTGTGATGGACATTATGTGGTCTATAGCAAATTTGCATTTGGTTTGGGCAGCTGCCCACTGAATAAAAATTTCCACCATATGATAATGATTCGTTTATACATTGAACTATTCACACAGCACTGTTGCATTTTTTTAGTATGATGAAATGTCAATAGAAAAAATCATACTTAAAGCAATCTTTGACAAGCGCGAAATCACCACTTTTTCAAATTTATAGTTGTTTTTTACACATACAAATATAACCTTTTAAGCGAAAAGTGGCGATTTCGCGCTTGTCAAAGTTTGTTGTAAGTATGATTTTTTCAGTTGACATTTTCAACATGATCAGACTAAAAAATGCAACAGTGCTGTGTGATTAGTTCAATGTATAAACGAATCATTATCATATGGCAGAAAGTTTTATTCAGTAAGCAGCTGCCCAAACCAAATGCAAATTTCTTATAGTCCACATAATGTCCATCTCAGACTATTCCACATCTTTTCTGTCTAAACATACACCCGAGGAAAAATCGCCCCTTTTTTCTGCTCTATTCTTGGAGCATTTAAGGCTAGTTTTATTAAATCAAAACTAATGCGTTAAAAGTTTTAGGCGTTTATTTTGAAGTTTATTAAAATTTTAAAATTTAAAAAAGAACAAAAGTACAGAAATAAACCTCGTTTTTTTTAAACGCGCTGTGAAAACTTGTTATTTATCCCTACAGTTATTAAAAAACAGGCTGCTGGATTTTATTTAAACAAGTAGTTTCTCCGGTTTTTTAAAAGTGAACGAATTACCATTAGTCCTAAAAAATGCTCTAAGAATAGAACAGGAAAAAATGGCGATTTATTTCGTTGTATGTTCAAAGAAAAAAAATAGTCTGAGGTGGACATTATATTGATTATAGGAAATTACCATTTGGTTTGTGCAATCCTTTACTGAACAAAAATTTTTGAGGATATTGCAAAAAATTAAAATTTTTAATTTTGTCAAATTAAAAAGGTGGTGTTCAAGGTGTTTTTTGCGTTTATTTTTAGATTTACAAAGAAAACAAATATGAAAGCAATCTTGTTTTTTTAACACACCATGAAAACCCGTTATCCTTTCTCTACAATAGTTTTAGAAAAACAGGCTGCTCTATTTCGCTGAAAACAGTATAGTTGCTGTAATTTTTCAAAGGTGAACGAATTACATTTATTTATTGCTCAAATTAACACATAACTAAACACTAATATAAGCAAAAATATATAATACTATATATTGGCAGTGCTCAAAAAATGGCACCAAATCGTTTCGCTTCTGAGACTGAGTGTCATATTTTTCCTTAATATATTATATAGTATTATATATTTTTGATATAAGTATGAAAAATTTAGTTTAAAACGAGGGTATTTTTTGAGGGGTTAGTGTTATAAAAATGCAAAAAAGTAATCGTACATAAACATCATCATAAACATAAATCATCATAAACAGTACAATCTAGTTAGTTTATGCTAAACAAACATTCCATAAAATTGAGATTCATATATTATGATGCAAATTAAAGCCTAATTTATACTTCGTGTAAATTGTTAGAAAAAAACAAAAAGCAAAAGCTCAATTTTTCGTTATTTAGAGTATCTGACTTAATTTCGGCCAGGCCTTAATTTCGGCCACCAATTTAGGGTGTTAGAAAATTGGCTTATTTTTAAAACACAAAAGAACTAGCACAAAATTAACTGGATGAATGTTGAATAAAGTGTTTTTTTCAAAAGTTTTTT
Organism: Microlaimidae sp. YZB2_3; assembly: GCA_030248175.1. NCBI lineage: Eukaryota > Metazoa > Nematoda > Chromadorea > Desmodorida > Microlaimidae > Microlaimidae sp. YZB2_3. The sequence goes on along the minus strand of JASAMX010000883.1, from coordinate 9,671 downwards.
ATTTAAGTTATTCTGCATTATTAACATTTTCATACAAAAAGTAAATTTTTGTAATTTTCTGGATTTTTGCTTTGTGTTTAAACTGCATCAAATTTAGAACGAAACACTATATAACCTTAAAATAACTTCTATTTAAGGTTCAAAATTGTTAATTTTCATGTTTTAATATTTTCTTCAAAATCACTTTGCAATGCGTTTAACTAAATGCGCATTTTAAGATTCCGTTAATTTTGGCCACCTTAAAATTCACGTGAAAGAACCTGTTTAACACGATTTGCACCATCATTTAACACATAATTTACTAGGTTATATTAAATTATGAATAGACCGGAAGGAATTGCTCAAAAATAATATAGAAACACATTAAAAAAGTCAGGTTATTTTCTTGACGGAGGAATGCATTTATATGGTGAATATAGTAAATCTCAATGTCAATGGGGTTTCCCCACTCAACACACCACTTACCACGATATAGAGTATCAATGCTTCCAAAGTTGTGAAAGTAAATTAAAACACAGTAAAAATGTCAGGTTATTTCCTTTGGGGAGGGATGCATTTATAAAAATTATGTAGTAAACATCTGCGCAAGCTGGAGTAATGTAACTCCCAATTAGCTAGGTTTGACCTATCAATAAACCGATATAGGAATTTCTCAAGTATTATTAAAATGCAGTAAAAAAACTCAGGTTATTTTTTTGGCGGAGGAATGCAGTCAGATATGAAACATCAAAGATAGGTAAGGGTTGGTGTGGAATTACACCACTTCTTAATTTTTTTAACGTTTTTTTTACCCTTAAAGTTAATAATTTTGGGTTCTGTAATCGTTTTTTTGTGTTTTAAGCTTTTGTTTTTGTTTTTTTAAAGCTTAAAAAATGGCCAAAAGTAAGGCTGATTTTGTTTTTTGTTATTTTTAGGTTAAAAATATTAAAAAAAAACTCAATAGATTGGAATAAAATTTTTTACCAGGTTTTTTTAAAACTGGCTGGCTGTAACAAAAGCTATTTTATGTTGAAATATTCTTTCACACCAAGAAAAATTTACAAAAAACACGTGTTGTTAAAACTTGTGTTTCTTAAGGTTTTGAAATAATTATTTAAAGTCGATCTAATAGTTATAAAAGTTTGCAAACGGAAAAAATTAAGTTATATGTACCAAGACCAATACCTAAGGATGAATTTGCAACCTTTAAAAATATTTATCGTTCGTTTTATCAATAGTTATAGCCAATTTTTTTTAGGTGGCCGAAGTTAATGGCACGCGCCTCAATTTCGTTTTCTACTTATTACAAAAAAGTTTAAAGCTCCACTGATTTTTAAGTGTAACAGAAATTTTCTAATTTTGCACTGAAATAACAAAAATAGCTGTCGTTTGATTTTTAGACCAAATCCTGGCTCTATTAGAAAAGCCACTAAAAATTATCCAAAAAATAAAAAAGGTGGCCGAAACCCTAAATGATTTTTTTTAGGTTTTTTTTATATTTTTTCAGGCTTAGCACTAAACAGGAATTATAATTTTATTAAAAATTCAATAAAAAAAACAATGTTAGATCATCCAAAATTGAACTTTCGAAACTTTAAAAAACGGTCTTTTAGAAATTTTAGACGGGATATAAAATCAGACGTTGGGTTTAGACGCAGCGTGTCTTTCTTTATACATTGGAGACGCAATATACAATTCGCGTCTGAAACAGCGATAACAATAACAAAGTGTTAAGGTTCAGGGTTCTTACTTCGTAATGTTTCAAAAACATGTTTAGGCAAAAAAAATGTTGGTCTTAAATTTTAAATGTGTTTTTTTGGTATTTTAAATTGTTTATTTTAGGCGTTACCAACCGTAGCCGTGGTTTATTTTTTGTCTTTTATTAATTTAAAATAATTGATACGTGTGTAATATCAACGTTACATGATATGTAAACCATTACAAACAATTTCCTTATTAGACCGTTAGCCCTTGCGCGCACGTTGCTTTCGGCGTGCGTTATATTGCAAGTGTGCGAGCGTTATGAATAAAATAAAAAAATAGTAAATGCGTTTGCAATTTTACCTTTCAAAGGAAACTTGGAACAGCGTCAAGTCTCGATTTCTGTTGCCATTCATTAGGTTGATTACTCGATTTTTTTTACGGTAAGCATTTCTGAGCTGTTATTCCAGGTTACAAAACGGTGACCATTGCAGTCACGACAATTTTAGGTATAAATAGATTTATTTTGATTGGTTATCATAATTTTTATTCAGCCAAAATTGTATAATCCAATTGAGTAGTGGTAGTTTAACGTTTCACGTGTTCAAACTTAGAAATAAAAGAGCAGGATTTACCGGGTCAAACAATTATTAAGCAGCATTTGCCAACAACAATTTGTGCTTCAGATCTGCATTTTTTTATTGTGTGAATGTAGAAATTCAATTTTTACTAAAAAACCAAAAAAATAAATTTTTGCATTCTGGTTTAGTTCTTGACAAAAAACAGAAATTTAAAAAGTTTCTTTGTTACCACATGAAATAGAAAGGAAACTAATGATACATTCCCCATTGTAAGAGAGTCTAATAAAGATGATGCATCCAGAAAACAGTACCCTGGTAAGGAATATTATTATTTTCGTTTTTACTTGTTGTAAGTTAATGAAAAGTTATTACAACCCTTTTAACACGCACTTACACACGCACACATAATACAGACACACACACACACACACACACACACACACACACACACACACACACACACACACACACACACACACACACACACACACACACACACACACACACACACACACACACACACACACAACACACACACCACACACACACACACACGCACACACACACACGCACGCACGCACACATACGCACACACACACACACGCACACACACGCAAATAATTTTTACTTTTGTTGTTTCAAACAGTTTGGTGTTTGTTTTTTCTTGTAAAAAAATAAAACTTTGTTATAAATTATCTTTAAAAACATAAAACTTTATTATAAATTATCTCTATCGCCATTAAAATAGTATTAAATCTTAAACCCTCAATTTCTTATTTCATCAAATTTAAATAGAAGATATGAGCTAGTGTGAACATACAATCTTTTATCAGCTGTTTTAATTTGAACATAAATAATAAGTCATAAATAAACTGGCCTTAAGTATCTAAAATATGTTTACTTTAAATAAGTTGTTTTTTTTTAATTTATAAAAGCAATAAAATGATTTAGTTATTGTGGAATACTTTTTGCTATAATTTTATGAAAAAAATCAGAGATCGCATAAATTGTGTGTTGTGTGGGTGTTTTTTGTTTGTTTTTTGGTTTTTTGTTAATAATTCTGATATATAATTTAAAAGAATGAAACAATTAAATTTGATTCGCTATTTTTTAATCATGGAGAAAATTATAATAGTAAGAGAGGCAAATTTCACTGAATTGTAATTTCGCAGAATTATTACAACATGAGATTTATAATAACTTGCCAGATTTGCAAGGAAAGTGAAAGGTAATCGTTTACCTTTGTTATTATAATCCAAATAAACAGATTATTCGTGACGGGCGACTGAAATAGGAGGATTTATTATCGCATTAACGGAGGTAAGTGTTTATGCGATCTCTGATTTTTTTCATAAAATCAGCAAATATAAGAATTCCACAATAACTAAATCATTTTATTGCTTTTATAAATTAAAAAAAAACAACTTATTTAAAGTAAACATATTTTAGATACTTAAGGCCAGTTTATTTATGACTTATTATTTATGTTCAAATTAAAACAGCTGATAAAAGATTGTATGTTCACACTAGCTCATATCTTCGATTTAAATTTGATGAAATAAGAAATTGAGGGTTTAAGATTTAATACTATTTTGATGGCGATAAAAGATAATTTATAACAAAGTTTTATGTTTTTAAAGATAATTTATAACAAAGTTTTATTTTTTTACAAGAAAAAACAAACACCAAACTGTTTGAAACAACAAAAGTAAAAATTATTTGCGTGTGTGTGCGTGTGTGTGTGTGTGCGTATGTGTGCGTGCGTGCGTGTGTGTGTGTGCGTGTGTGTGTGTGTGTGTGTGTGTGTGTGTGTGTGTGTGTGTGTGTGTGTGTGTGTGTGTGTGTGTGTGTGTGTGTGTGTGTGTGTGTGTGTGTGTGTGTGTGTGTGTGTGTGTGTGTGTGTGTGTGTGTGTGTGTGTGTGTGTGTGTGTGTGTCTGTATGTGTGCGTGTGTAAGTGCGTGTTAAAAAGGTTGTAATAACTTTTCATTAACTTACAACAAGTAAAAACGAAAATAATAATATTCCTTACCAGGTACTGTTTTCTGGATGCATCATCTTTATTAGACTCTCTTACAATGGAATGTATCATTAGTTTCCTTCTATTCATGTGGTAACAAAGAAACTTTTTAAACTTTGTTTTTGTCAAGAACTAACCAGAATGCAAAAATTTATTTTTTTGGTTTTTTAGTAAAAATTGAATTTCTACATTCACACAATAAAAAAATTCAGATCTGAAGCACAAATTGTTGTTGGCAAATGCTGCTTAATAATTGTTTGACCCGGTAAATCCTGCTCTTTTATTTCTAAGTTTGAACACGTGAAACGTTAAACTACCACTACTCAATTGGATTATACAATTTTGGCTGAATAAAAATTATGATAACCAATCAAAATAAATCTATTTATACCTAAAATTGTCGTGACTGCAATGGTCACCGTTTTGTAACCTGGAATAACAGCTCAGAAATGCTTACCGTAAAAAAATCGAGTAATCAACCTAATGAATGGCAACAGAAATCGAGACTTGACGCTGTTCCAAGTTTCCTTTGAAAGGTAAAATTGCAAACGCATTTACTATTTTTTTATTTTATTCATAACGCTCGCACACTTGCAATATAACGCACGCCGAAAGCAACGTGCGCGCAAGGGCTAACGGTCTAATAAGGAAATTGTTTGTAATGGTTTACATATCATGTAACGTTGATATTACACACGTATCAATTATTTTAAATTAATAAAAGACAAAAAATAAACCACGGCTACGGTTGGTAACGCCTAAAATAAACAATTTAAAATACCAAAAAAACACATTTAAAATTTAAGACCAACATTTTTTTGCCTAAACATGTTTTTGAAACATTACGAAGTAAGAACCCTGAACCTTAACACTTTGTTATTGTTATCGCTGTTCAGACGCGAATTGTATATTGCGTCTCAATGTATAAAGAAAGACACGCTGAGTCTGAACCCAAAGTCTGATTTATATCCCGTCTAAAATTTCTAAAAGACCGTTTTTTAAAGTTTCGAAAGTTCAATTTTGGATGATCTAACATTGTTTTTTTTATTGAATTTTAAATAAAATTATAATTCCTGTTTAGTGCTAAGCCTGAAAAAATATAAAAAAAACCTAAAAAAATCATTTAGGGTTTCGGCCACCTTTTTTATTTTTTGGATAATTTTTAGTGGCTTTTCTAATAGAGCCAGGATTTGGTCTAAAAATCAAACGACAGCTATTTTTGTTATTTCAGTGCAAAATTAGAAAATTTCTGTTACACTTAAAAATCAGTGGAGCTTTAAACTTTTTTGTAATAAGTAGAAAACGAAATTGAGGCGCGTGCCATTAACTTCGGCCACCTAAAAAAATTGGCTATAACTATTGATAAAACGAACGATAAATATTTTTAAAGGTTGCAAATTCATCCTTAGGTATTGGTCTTGGTACATATAACTTAATTTTTTCCGTTTGCAAACTTTTATAACTATTAGCAAGACTTTAAATAATTATTTCAAAACCTTAAGAAACACAAGTTTTAACAACACGTGTTTTTTGTAAATTTTTCTTGGTGTGAAAGAATATTTCAACATAAAATAGCTTTTGTTACAGCCAGCCAACTTTAAAGAAAGCCTGGTAAAATTTATATTCCATTTTTTTGAGTTTTTTAATAATTTTAACCTAAAAATAACAAAAAAACAAAATCCGCCTTAATTTCGGCCACCTTTTAGGCTTTAAAAAAACAAAAACAAAAGCCAAAAACACAAAAAACCGATTACAGAACCCAAAATTATTAATTTTAAGGGTAAACAAGACGTTAAAAAAAGTTAAGAAGTGGTATAATTCCACACCAACCCTTGCCTATCTTTGATATTTCATGTATGACTGCATTCCTCCGTCAAGAAAATAACCTCAAGAGTTTTTTACTGCATTTTAATAATCTTCGAGAAATTCCTATATCGGTTTATTGATAGGTCAAACCTAGCTAATTGGGAGTTACATTACTCCAGCTTGCGCAGATGTTTACTACATAATTTTTATAAATGCATCCCTCCACCAAAGGAAATAACCTGACATTTTTACTGTGTTTTAATTTACTTTCACAACTTTGGAAGCATTGATACTCTATATCGTGGTAAGTGGTGTGTTGAGTGGGGAAACCCCATTGACATTGAGATTTACTATATTCACCATATAAATGCATTCCTCCGTCAAGAAAATAACCTGACTTTTTTAATGTGTTTCTATATTATTTTTGAGCAATTCCTTCCGGTCTATTCATAATTTAATATAACCTAGTAAATTATGTGTTAAATGATGGTGCAAATCGTGTTAAACAGGTTTTTTTACGTGAATTTTAAGGTGGCCAAAATTAACGGAATCTTAAAATGCGCATTTAGTTAAACGCATTGCAAAGTGATTTTGAAGAAAATATTAAAACATGAAAATTAACAATTTTGAACCTTAAATAGAAGTTATTTTAAGGTTATATAGTGTTTCGTTCTAAATTTGATGCAGTTTAAACACAAAGCAAAAATCCAGAAAATTACAAAAATTTACTTTTTGTATGAAAATGTTAATAATGCAGAATAACTTAAATAAAAAACTTTTGAAAAAAACACTTTATTCAACATTCATCCAGTTAATTTTGTGCTAGTTCTTTTGTGTTTTAAAAATAAGCCAATTTTCTAACACCCTAAATTGGTGGCCGAAATTAAGGCCTGGCCGAAATTAAGTCAGATACTCTAAATAACGAAAAATTGAGCTTTTGCTTTTTGTTTTTTTCTAACAATTTACACGAAGTATAAATTAGGCTTTAATTTGCATCATAATATATGAATCTCAATTTTATGGAATGTTTGTTTAGCATAAACTAACTAGATTGTACTGTTTATGATGATTTATGTTTATGATGATGTTTATGTACGATTACTTTTTTGCATTTTTATAACACTAACCCCTCAAAAAATACCCCTCGTTTTAAACTAAATTTTTCATACTTATATCAAAAATATATAATACTATATAATATATTAAGGAAAAATATGACACTCAGTCTCAGAAGCGAAACGATTTGGTGCCATTTTTTGAGCACTGCCAATATATAGTATTATATATTTTTGCTTATATTAGTGTTTAGTTATGTGTTAATTTGAGCAATAAATAAATGTAATTCGTTCACCTTTGAAAAATTACAGCAACTATACTGTTTTCAGCGAAATAGAGCAGCCTGTTTTTTTTCTAAAACTATTGTAGAGAAAGGATAACGGGTTTTCATGGTGTGTTAAAAAAACAAGATTGCTTTCATATTTGTTTTCTTTGTAAATCTAAAAATAAACGCAAAAAACACCTTGAACACCACCTTTTTAATTTGACAAAATTAAAAATTTTAATTTTTTGCAATATCCTCAAAAATTTTTGTTCAGTAAAGGATTGCACAAACCAAATGGTAATTTCCTATAATCAATATAATGTCCACCTCAGACTATTTTTTTTCTTTGAACATACAACGAAATAAATCGCCATTTTTTCCTGTTCTATTCTTAGAGCATTTTTTAGGACTAATGGTAATTCGTTCACTTTTAAAAAACCGGAGAAACTACTTGTTTAAATAAAATCCAGCAGCCTGTTTTTTAATAACTGTAGGGATAAATAACAAGTTTTCACAGCGCGTTTAAAAAAAACGAGGTTTATTTCTGTACTTTTGTTCTTTTTTAAATTTTAAAATTTTAATAAACTTCAAAATAAACGCCTAAAACTTTTAACGCATTAGTTTTGATTTAATAAAACTAGCCTTAAATGCTCCAAGAATAGAGCAGAAAAAAGGGGCGATTTTTCCTCGGGTGTATGTTTAGACAGAAAAGATGTGGAATAGTCTGAGATGGAAATTATGTGGACTATAAGAAATTTGCATTTGGTTTGGGCAGCTGCTTACTGAATAAAACTTTCTGCCATATGATAATGATTCGTTTATACATTGAACTAATCACACAGCACTGTTGCATTTTTTAGTCTGATCATGTTGAAAATGTCAACTGAAAAAATCATACTTACAACAAACTTTGACAAGCGCGAAATCGCCACTTTTCGCTTAAAAGGTTATATTTGTATGTGTAAAAAACAACTATAAATTTGAAAAAGTGGTGATTTCGCGCTTGTCAAAGATTGCTTTAAGTATGATTTTTTCTATTGACATTTCATCATACTAAAAAAATGCAACAGTGCTATATAAATAGTTCAATGTATAAACGAATCATTATCATATGGTGGAAATTTTTATTCAGTGGGCAGCTGCCCAAACCAAATGCAAATTTGCTATAGACCACATAATGTCCATCACAGACTAGTTCACATCAAATCTTCTCTGTCTAAACATACGCCCGGGCAAAATCGAACTTTATTTTGCTCTATCCTTAGAGCATTTTTTCAAAGCTAGTCTATCAATTTTTTGAACAAAAAATAGCCTAATAAACTATAGTTTTAGCTGCGCAATGACATAATTACTGCGGAATTTTCTACGCTTTTCAAAGAGCCCATGTTTTTTTTCTGATCAGACAGTAACAAAAGACGAACATAGGTTTTAAGATATAAGCGTTTGACAAATAATATATTAATGATAAGGAGAAAAAGAACATAATACAAAATTTACCCACGTTCTTTAATTTTGCGCGGTGCTGTGGGGCTTTATCTTCGTGTGGCGCTCCCGCGCTACCGATAATTCATTTATAATAAAAATAAAAAAATAATAATAAGAAGAAGAGAATTTGATTTACAAAATTCACCCACGTTGTTTAATTATAGTTAGCATGGTTTAGTGGCGCTCCAGTACGATTGCCACCGACAATTTAATTATATTTTTTGAAATAAAAAATCATAGGAATAAGAAGTTGAACATGAATGACAAAACTTACCACGCTTTTTTAATTATAGTTGGTGCGGTGAAGTGAGCTTAAATCGCCGTGTGGCGCTCCGACACCACCAATAATTGCAATTATATTTTTAGAAATAAAACTAATAATGATAAGAAGAAGATGATGAACATGAATTACGAAATTTATCTACGTTTTCTAATTATAGTTGGTGCGGTGTCGTGAGCTAAATTGCAGTGTGGCGTCCCCGCGCCATCGATGATTGGAATTATATTTTTTGAAATATAAAAAATAATAAGAAGAAGACGAAATAATTAAGAAAATAAAAATAAATTACAAAAATTAGGATTTCTAAGATTGAGCGTTTTAATAATAATAAGAAGAAGAAGAAAAAAAAGAAAAATAAGGTTCTGAATTTTAAAATCTACCCACGTTCTCTAATAATGGTTGGCGCTATGCCGCTAATGGTTGGCGCTATTAAATGGGACCTATGAATTAAAAAAATTACAACAATTTTTTTAATAAATAAATACGCATCATTTTATATC
>JASAMX010000881.1:0-21763 GCA_030248175.1 Microlaimidae sp. YZB2_3 | reverse complement strand
GTTGCTCTTCGTTCAGTTACGTATTGCTAGCTAGAACATTACAGTACGTATATATTAATATTATTGAAAATTTTGGAAAGCTTAATCTTTTAAAACATTTTAAAAACGTTAAAATATTTGGGAAAATGCGGCTGAATAAAAAAAATAATTTAGAAATAAAATATTTTTTTGGTATTTAATTAAGGGAAAAAGCGAGCTTGAGAGTCCCACTTATTTTAAATTAGCAGCCTGTCATTTAAAAAAAAAAAGAATTTTATTGATTATTATTATTTTATAACCTTATGTATGTTTCACTTTTTTATCAATTCAAAACATATTATTTACCACTTAAGGTAAGATTTATGCACTTGCAGCATAAACAAAATGCAATTTTAATTTTTTATCAGAAATTGATCGAGATTTGGAAATCTACATATTCTACAAACATAGATGAACACGTTCAAAAAGCTAGGGGGGGTGTTTTTATCCCGGGTAAATGACATTTTAAAATCTAAGGAAGTCCTAGGGGGATCGAACCTCCCTAGCTTTCTAGGGGGGTCGACCCGGGGTGGAAGATTTTGAAACCTAGAGGGGGGTCAGGTGGGGTTTCGAGAGGGGAGGGAGGTCAGATTTAAAAAGAGGGGGGTCAGGGGTAAAAAGTTCGAAAATTTGGGAGCCGAGGGGGGGTGAACCCCACCCCCTTGTTCATCTATGTTTACAAATCCCCTCCTCTTCGGCACGCAACTGTTGATTTATTCCCAGACCACTACTAATAGTTTAATAGTAGATGAACTACCTTCTTTCCGATGACTGTCTGTTCCGCCCCGTGTTCACCCACTCCAAAAATATCTGTACGACGTTCGGCGAAGAGCTTGATATTAGACGAAATATCACCACCTAAACGACAAGCACATTAAGATTAATATGCACTATCATTAATAAATTCATTACTTCAACTTTAAGTCAACAGAGTTAACGTGGCAGTGACTTATTAAGGGACGGACACCAGTACCTTTCTCTCCTAAAGTTTTCCGATTCTAACTAAAATATTCCTGTGACATGACTGATGACTCTAAGGCTCCAAGGCTAAACTCTTTAAAAATTTATTTTAATTTGGTGCTTTAAAATTAGTAAGGTCAATCATCCAGAAAGCGAATAAAAAATTCCGTTATCGTTGGTAAACAAAAATTAAAAAATAGCGACTTTCGTCTTTCTTATCATAAAAATAGTGTACGTACCTTGCTGAAATTCCCACTAAACGAAATACAAATTGAAAAGGACGCGCACTTTAAAATTTCGTGTTAGATAATAGCAGACTATTACATTACTTAACTTTCGGCGTTACGAAAATCTTGTTTTAATACCCTTATTGGGCTGGCTATGGGTGTCTAAACCCAATTGACCGCAAAAACAACAAAACAACAACATACCTGGAGCGAAAACGGGTTCTTCGCCCTGTTTATCACCCATACTCTTGGCTCGTTGTTCAAAGAACTGAGAGTCCACTTGATTGAAACGCATGTGCTCCTCAAACTAAAATTAATTACTTTAAATTATTTAAATGCCAATATCAACTACTTTATTACATCATAGATATTAAGTTTATGGTCTCAAGTAAACATGTCAAATAAAATACAACGAAAAAAGACGTAAATACAACGATACGCAAAAACACCGCATAACATTTTGACATGACCATTTGGTAAATGAAATTTTATTGTTTAAGGAACCCTATTTTTATGTTAAATTGCTATTGCTCATAACCCATCAAATCAGGTTTAAATCCAGACTTGTGCAAGCCGCCTCCCCGGTAGTTTATCGGGGGGGGGGGGACGGCCAAAACGGGGGGGGGGAGCACGGGGGGGCAATTTTTTTGAAACGGGGGTGGGCAATAAAACGGGGGGGGGCAAGCAGGGGGAAAGAAAAAAAAAAGAAAAAAAGGGGGAAAAAAGAGAAAAAAGAAGGGAAAAGGGATAAAAGGGACAAAAAACCAAAAATAAGGTAAAAATTGGTCTAAAATGGCTTAAAATACATTGAAATAGGCTAAAAACTGCAAAAAATTCGCGATGATGGCGTCATCATAGGTTAAAAATGGTGTCATAATTTTAGGGTACTTTTTCATTTTTTGGCGGAGGAGAGGGGCCAATAAAACGGGGGGGGGGGGCAAATCCTCCAATAAAACGGGAGGGGGGCATTTCCAGACCGTACACAGGTTTGTAAATCTAATTAACACAGCTCAAAACTCTAACTAGAACTAACAACACCAGGTATTATGTTTTTTAATTAGTGCTTTTTTCACAAAATAATTTATTTATACCTTGTCCGCAGGAATTTTCTCGCCCGTAAGAGGACTAATAATCCACTTGTCAGTTGTAGTTTTCTTTTCCGTTGGCTTAGCTAAAAGTATTTTTGTAGAATGTAAGAGAGTAAGCTTAATTATAAATAATTAAACTAAATTCATTGAAAATCACTAGTTTAATTTTAGTACCTAATTAACACTCACAAATAGAAGAAGAAATCACTCGATCAAACTAGATATTTAAAATAAAACTCAAATTCCCGTAAATACAAACGTAGTTATGCTTAATTTCAACCTTTGAAATTTTTAGAAGGAAACCAGTGCAAAGGGCATCAATAAGCTTTTTGTATTAGCTTTTGTATTTATTAGTATTGTATTATTATTTAGTTTTTGTATAGTGATTTTCTTTCTTGTGTTTTGCATGCTTCAAGCAAGATAAAAACTTTCAAGCTTTTACCATTAAAATCATAAGTGAGAAATAGGCGGGGGCGTACACATAGGTGGCCAGCCTCCCGGATTTTTTTTTAGGGGGGGGGAGGGTGGAGTCTTGAAAATTTTTTTGAGGGTATACCTCAAATGCTTCATTTTTAGCATTTTTAGTATTGGAACCCCCAAATTTTAGGAGGGGGTTGTTGTTGTTGTTGATTGCCGGATCAGGTCACATCCAGAAAGTTGCTGACTGCTTTTGGATTGGACCAAAGATCTTCCAGTTGTAAGTTGGTTGGATTTGCAGGGCAATTGAAAAGGTGCGGCACGTCGTGCGGTTTTTTCCCACAGTCAGGGCACACGTTTTTCACAGAATTGTCAAGCAGTGATCGATAGGAGTTAAGCTTTAGGCAATAGCCGGATCTGAGCTGGGCCAGAGTGCATCTGGCCCCACGGGAGAGCTGTTATTCACTGTGGTGGATATCCGGGGGTTTGTGACCAAGGAGGTGATTGGGTTTGAATTTGGATCGTGCTTCGGCGACAAAGTAGGTGTGAAGGTCTGCGACAGCCTCCTTGGCAAGTTTGCCGCAGTCGGGGTTGTAGAAAGAGTCCACAGTGGCACCAAATTTAGCGTTGAGGGAGGATAGAGGAGGGAATTTGCGCATTGTTGGATTGGCCACAACGTTAGTTGTGAGCCTGTGGCAGGGGTGCAGGGGGTCTCTGGTTTGAGCTAGAAACTGCGCGGACAGCAGTGCTGTGTGCATGTGTACCGGTAGCAATTTGGTTTCTTGGTGCAGGTGGTCTGGACAAGCTTTCTGGTAGCATCCTGTAGCGGTTCTTAGTGCAGCATTCTGCGCCGTCTGGAGTTTGGTGTAGTTTGAGGGGGCAAGGAATGGTGACCAGATAGGTGCTGCGTAATTTATGATTGGACGTCCGATTGCCTTGTATGTGGTTAGGATAGTTTCCTTTTGTTGTCCCCAGCTGGTACCAGCCAGGGCTCTTAGTATGTTGTTGCGACTAGTAACTCTTTTTGCTGCGTTGTCTGTGTGTTTGTTGAATCTTAGTTGGTTATCAAAAGTAACGCCCAGGATTTTTGGGTCTTTTTGGAGTTTGAGTTGGTTTCCATTGATGGTCACGTTTGGATGGTTATTGGCTTGTCTGGGGTCTCTTGAGAAGAGTGTAACTGTAGACTTTTCCACTGACAGGATGAGGTGGTTATTGACGAGGAAGGTGTTAAGTTCTTCCAGGTAATTTGAGAGGGGATCTCTCTATTATGTTGATGTCCTGGTTGGTGGAAAAGACTGTGGTGTCATCAGCATAGGAGACGATTTTGACGTCGGCAGGTGGGTTGGGTATATCCGCAATGTAGAAATTGAAGAGGGTGGGGGATATGACTGAGCCCTGTGGGACGCCAGTGCGGATGGTCCTGGGGCTGGAGAGTTGGTTTCTGAAGAAAGTTCTACTATATCTGCCTCTGAGGTAGCAACTGAGCCATTTTTTGATGCAGGCTGGTAGCGTTGATTTTTCGATCTTGTTGAGTAGGATTTCAATACTAAGGGTGTCGAAGGCCTTGGACAGGTCCAAGGCTGCCACAATGGTACGTGCCGGTGGTTGTAGATTGAGACCCGACGCTATTGCTATTAGGAGGGGGCGTCATCTATAATCGGGATTTTTGGGGTATAACCCCCAAACCCCCCTGCCAACCTATGGGCGTACCCCTCTAACCCCTCTTGAAGTTTAAATTTAATTTATTGTTTGAATTACCTCCTTTCCACACGTAATAAAAACATTTTTATACCTTTTGGATCGTAGCTCTTGACGACAACCTGTTCGGGTACAGGAGGCGCGGGAGCTGGTTGGATACTCGGCTGCGGAGGTTCTTCAGGCTCTTTTTCATCTTCATCCTCCGGGGGTTCCGGCTGCTCCTCCTAAAAATTTTTAGATATAATGTTGTTGGATTTTTGCTAACACTCAATATATAATAAAAAAACCTTCCAAAAAGCCATTATTACTGTAGCGCAAAACAACCTTATTAATTTCACTTGTTTTTAGTTCAATGTGATTTTTGCGTGGTGTACATGAAATTGCCTAAAACTAACAGCCAGAGTGTAGCCGATTCAGGTCGCGACTACCATACATGTGCAAGTTGGTCCGGAGTAAGGGGGGTTAAACCCCAAATTAGGGGGGGTTTAAAATCCGAGAAACGCAAAATACCCATATCGTTTTTTTTTGGAGTGCATTTTACCTATATCGTTTTTAGATTTTAAAGCAAAAATAGGTAAAAAAACGCTAATTTTAGGTCAAAAAGCCCTTTTTATAGCATTTTTGAGCTTTTTATTGCTTAAAAAATTCATTTTGACCTCAAAACTTAAGTTTGGAGGCAGTTAGAAGTCATTTTAAAGACATTTTTTTCTTCATTTTTCCAAAATTGGGGGGGGGGTTAACTTTTTCTCCCCACCCACTTCTGAGTGGGGGGTTAAACCCCCTTTCTCAGAATTTGGGGGGTTAACCCCCCCCCTTGACCTCCCCCGTGCCCATGTATGGCGACTACGGCAGCTTACTTGTGTTGCCTGCACCCAACCCCACGAATAAATAGATGTTTGACCTATTCAATGACGAACCCACGGTTTTAGAAAAGGGGGAATTCAGTACAAAAACATTTTAGGAGGAGAGTGGGACCCTGCCCTCCTCCTTCCCCCCAGAAATTTTGGGGTGGCGTTTTTTTGAAACGCGTAAAAAAAGTAAGGGATAATTTTTTTGAAACGGGTAAAAAGTAAGGGATAAACGTAAATAAAACTGTATAATACACTGTCTTTGGCCTAATAACGTACAAATTATCTAATATTTTTGGCAATAAAAACATGCTTCTAGTTAAAAATTACATTAGCAGCGCAGGCATTGGCAGAGCTAAGAATTCACAAAAAAAGTGAGTTTAGACCCCTAAGACTCCCTCCTGGCAATACAAATGCTCTTAATTAAACCACATGAGCAGCCTCTTGATGTTTTTTAGGGTACCCTGGAATCAAAGATTTACATTATTTGAACTATATAGTAGGTCATAATATTTTTCAATGCATTGTGCACTTACTTCCTCTCTGTCCTCGTCCTGATTCTCCTGATCTTCCTCATTTTCCTCTTGCTCATCCTCGTCCTTGTCCAACTCCTCGTCCGACTCCACCTCCATCTCCTCCGGCTGTTGGGCCGCTTTCGCAGCTGCCCTCGACTGCGCCAACACCCGCGCTCCCACGTCCTTTGGTGTGCACGGCGGAGGAAGGTTCACTAAAATTCTTATACGTAATATTATTATTTTAATTACTTTTTTTCTTCTTAATTATTATTACAATCATCATAGATGAACACGATCAAAAAGCTAGGGGGCGGTATTTACCCCGGGTAAATGACATTTTCAAAATCTAGGGGAGGGGGTCCTAGTAGGGTCGAACCCCTCTAGCTTTCTAGGGGGGTCGACCCGGGGTGGAAGATTTTGAAACCTAGAGGGGGTCAGGTGAGGTCCAATTTCCGAAGCAAAATACTTTTAAACCACTAAAGGTTTAATAATAGTTTTTTTGTAGGATAATACATTTTATTGAATAAAAAGCGATATTCTGTGTAAAAAGGGTGTAAAAACATGAATATATGTTAAAAAATCGCGTTTTTAGAAGAAAATTTAGTATAAAAAAGTACTTAAAATTTTCTCGAGAGGGGAGGGGGGGTCAGATTTTAAAATTTAGAGGTGGGTCAGGGGTAAAAAATTCGAAAATTTGGGGGAGGGGGGGCTCTGGATTTTTTTAAGGGGGGAGTGGACCCCACCCTACCCCTCCTTATTCATCTATGACACTCATCATTATTTCATTACTGAAACTTTTATATTCTAATCACGTAAATAAAAGATATTTCCTTACGTGTTTCCCCGATTGGGAAGTCCACTGTCTGTACGACGACAAAATCGTGCCAGTCGATTTGTGCGTAGGCCAGCCGCTCCTTCTCAGCCTCCGCTTCTTCCTTCTCCTTCAGACGGCGCTGGTGCCTTTCCCACTCAACACGGTACTTCACCGCCTCCAACACCTATGAATCAAATTCCTCTTAGGCCTTACGTTCATAACGGGGAGTCAAGTGTCAACTGACAGTCCGTTCCGTTCACACCGCAGCACGAAATAACCGTAGTGTAATGGTGAAACTTAACGCAGAAGCGCATGTCAGTTCCTACTCAGTTGTCACTCCAGTGTAAACCGGCCCTTAAGGTTAAAAAACTAGGTGAAAAAGCATAGGCACAGGAAAGGATAAAGTGTGTGTGGTTTAACTAACTCTTCTTTTTATATTTTACTTACGGGAATTTTATTTAACCCCTTCTCCTAACTCCGGTGTAAAAAAGATATAGGGCTTTATTCCCAGACCTGTGCACGGTCTGGAAGTGCCCCCGTCCCCGCTTTATTGGAGGATTGCCTCCCCGTTTTATTGCCCCCCTACCAAAAAATGAAAAAGTACCCTAAACTTATGACGCCGTTTTTGACCTATGATGACGCCACCATCGCGAATTTTTTTGCAGTTTTTAGCTTATTTCAATGTATTTTAAGCCATTTTAGACCTATTTTTACCTTATTTTCGCTTTTTTGTTTATTTTTTCCCTTTTGCCTTCTTTATTCTTTCTTTTTTCTTTCTCCCCTGCTTGCCCACCCCCGTTTTATTGCCCCTCGTTTCAAAAAAGTTGCTCCCCCCGTGTTGGAATTGACCCCCCAATAAAACCCGGGGGGCAGTGCACAGGTCTGTATTCCTCTGCAACTTTTGAAAATTAAAGAAGCAAAAACAACATTAACGTGACATTTAACTTACTCTAAACTTAAATTTTAAAGTCAAAAAAATATTTTTCCATTGATTACTTCAAAATGCCATAAAAAGCACTTTTTGACCAAAAATTAAGGTTATTTTTGCGCATAAATCCTATCAAAACTTAAGGCTACGGACCACTTTTGACCACAAAAAAAAACACCTTCAACTATCGCTCGCTGTAAAAAAAGAGAGTATGAAAAAATTAAAGTTTTATTTACACAGATTTAACGTTATGCGCAAACGTACCTTTTTAGGCGTTGCGACTTCTTCTCTTAACTTTGCAACAATGTCCTTTGGCGGAATTAAAACCTAAAACAGCGTAAAAATAAAAGAGCAAAAATTATAAAAAAAAATACATTGTGATATGAACAGCTGCAGTTCTAATTTTATATAGAAAGATTGAAACTTTCATAAAAACACAAAAGAAACGATCAACATTTTTAAAACAATATCATTAGAACGATAATATTATCAATAAAAACTCGGAAACATAAGAATAAACAACATTTTTTCTTTTTTAAAATAAAAATACAATTAAAGATTAATCACTATTAGTTAGTTAACTATAATTTTTTTAATACTGTTAAAATTATAAATTATTTTTTCACGTATTTATTAAAATCCATGCTATTTACCTTTGTGTATTGCTCCACTAGTTTGGTGAAGTATGAAAAGTTGGAATGTGCTGGCTTTAAAAAATCAAATAAATAATTTTTCGCCTCTTTATTCATAAGCTGTGTCAGAAACTGTCTTCCATTTCTGGCGACAAACAGCGCTGTTAGTTTAATCAGATCTCTATAATTAAAAGTTTTTTAAACTTTTTAGCCTTTCATAACTTCATCCACGTTGCGTACGCAGTGAAGTGACGTGACACTGCAGCACTATCCGTGCTATAAACAGTACCTACTCTAAGTGATAGTTTTTATGACTTTTGAATTCTTTTTAATACCACAAGATTTAATACTACAAAATGAGGAAGTCTATCTGAAAGATCTGTAATACTTCTAGCCATAGATGAAAAAAGGGGGTAGGGTGGGCTGGGGTCCACCCCCACCCCACCCTCGAAATTTTGCCCCCCCCCCCTCAGAAAAAATCCAGGGGGCCCCTCCCCTTCCCCCCAAATTTTCGAATTTTTTACCTCTGACCCGTGACCCCCCTCTAGAATTTGAAATCTGACCCCCCTCGCCCAGTGGCATGCCCAGGATTTCATTCCGGGGGGGGCGGTTTGGGGGGAGTAATACTAACCCTGAGGGGGGGGGGGTCTGGGGCATACATGGGCAAGTTGGTCCGGAGTGGTGGGGGGTTAAACCCCAAATTAGGGGGGTTAAAATCCGAGAAACGCAAAATACCCATATCGTTTTTTTTCTGGAGTGCATTTTACCCATATCGTTTTTCGATTTTGAAGGAAAAATAGGTAAAAAAAAAACGCTAATTTTAGGTCAAAAAGCCCTTTTTATTGCATTTTTGAGCTTTTTATTGCTTAAAACATTCATTTTGACCTTAAAACTTAAGTTTGGAGGCAGTTAGAAGTCATTTTAAAGACATTTTTTTCTTCATTTTTCCAAAATTGGGGGGTTAACCTTTTCTCCCCCCCACTTCTGAGTGGGGGGGTTAAACCCCCCTTCTCAGAATTTGAGGGGGGTTTCCCTTCCCCCCCAACCCCCCCCCGTGCCCATGTATGATTTTAACCCCCCCCCCGATGTTAACCCCCCGACCCCCCAGACTCTGGGGGGTCTGGGGGGTGAGAGCCCCCCAGCGGGGTCAAGGGGCAGAGCCCCTTGTCAGGGGGGTCCGGGGGGCAGAATGCCCCGGGGGAGAAAATTTTTAATTTAAGGCGCTAAAATACACTAGAAATTTTAATTCCAGATGATGATTAAAACAAAATTTAAGTTTTTTTATTCCTATCCATTTAAAACATGTGTTTAAAACGTTAATAGAAGGTTAATAGTGTTTATAGTAGTTGGAATTAACATGTATGCCTTAACTATTGAGCGGCAAAATCGATTGAAATGGAAAAACTGGGATAAATTGTCAATTTAAACTACCCGCGAAGCGGGGAAAATTTAGTTTTTTGACTATTAATATGCTTTTGGAAGGCATCAGGAAAGTTTCTGTATTAATATGTAAGAAAAAAAATTTTCTCTCCCAAAATTCAAAAAACGTAAGGGTCCCCCCTTACGAAAAAATCCGCCTTCGCCGGAGTTCGGGGGGGGGGCGGCCGCCCCCCTGGGCACGCCACTGCCATCGCCTCTCGAGAAAATTTTAAGTACTTTTTTATACTAAATTTTCTTCCAAAAACGTGAATTTTTAACACAAATTCATGTTTTTACACCCTTTTTATACCTTAATATCGCTTTTTATTCAATAAAATTTAGTATTATCTTATAAAAAACTATTATTAAACCTTTAATGGTTTAAAAGTATTTTGCTTCGGAAATTGGACCCCACCTGACCCCCTCTCTAGGTTTCAAAATCTTCCATCCCGGGTCGACCCCCCTAGAAATCTAGGGGGGTTCGACCCCCCCCTAGATTTTGAAATGTCATTACCCGGGGTAAACACCCTCCGTAGCTTTTTGACCGTGTTCATCTATAGGCAAAAAAAGTCAATTAAAACTGAAAGGTAACATACTCTCAGCTTCTACCAACATTTATTTGCGCCGACACGGCGATGTCACAAAAATTTTAGGTTAAAATATATATTTTTGATGATAAAAAATTATTATATATAAATTTAAACTATAGACAAAACATTAATTTGTATGAAGCCAATAATAATTATTTTGTTACTTTCTTTATTATTTATTTTATTAGACTAAAAATAAAATGTACTTTGATTGCGTTTATGTATTACGAATTAAAGCAGACGTATGTCCCAAATGGGGGGTCCAGGGGGGTTCGGAATCCCCTGGCTTTTTAGAGCGGGTCAACCCCGGCTGCGAGATTTCAAAATTAGAGGGGGGTCAGGGGGTCGGGTCCGATTTTTTAACAAAGTTTTTTTAAAATGTTTAAATGTAATTTAGGTCTAATATTTAATTTTATATACTAAAACAGCCTATTGAGGTCTAAAAGTGTATTTAAACAGTTTTTAACTAAAAAAACCGTGTTTTTGACAGTAAATAAAAAACTATACTTCTAAATAGGTCAAGAGGGGGAAGGGGGGTCAGGCTCGCCAGGGGGGGGGGGGCAGGCCGGACCGCTTACGAGCTTAGGGGGGAGGGGGGCCTGGATTTTTTTTGGGAGGGGGTCTGAAACTTTAGCCCTAGGGGGAACCCTTCTGTCCCCTCCCCAAAAAAAAACATCTATGGTTTACTTCCCATACATTTTTAGGCTTTAATACCACTTCGGGCGTTTTACAACAGACCAAGTTAACGCGACTGTACAAAAAATTACGATAAACATGTGCAGTTGGCATAAAATTTGTTGTGGTACACTATGTTTACAAAATCGATCGAAGAGCTCAAACGAAGCTTACAATTCAAAAGCGTTAATGGTTGCAGGGTCGACGGCAAACTCGAATTCTGGGGGCGGTTCCTTAGGCGGGGCTTTTACCGCTTCCTGGATGGCCTCTGGAACGGCGCCTTTTGCAGGAGCCGCGGGTTCCACTCCTTTACCTTCCTAAAATTATTTTTTTAACAAAGATATAAGTAGTTAGAGTTGCATTTATGAAGAAAAACTAAAATGTATTTTTATTGGGATTTTTTAAAGACTTAAAAATATAGACGCTGCTCAAACAAAATTTTTTTTCGGCCAATCTTTCGTTTGCCAAAGACAAATTTATTTAAAAGTAAAAGTATACCAGTAAAAGTAAAGTTATTCTAATTCAAGGAAGAAATTCGGAGATATAAAACGATATATTTTAAAATATTTTTTTATAAATTAGCTATATATAGTTCGTTGTTTTGAGTCCATTTAAGCAAATGGACCACCAAAATTGGGGTATACCCCACCAAATACTCTCTTTTTGGCGTTTTTAGTACTGAGACCCCCAATTATTTTTTTTTTGGGGGGAGGGGGTCGGCAGTTTCGAGATATTATGGGAGATAACTCCCAACCCCTCCCCCAAGCAGTCTATGCTCCCAACTTAAACAGAATTCAGCTCAGAGAATATTATATTACTATAAATATACATTATATGGTTCTGTCTGACCTGGAAATCTTGAACTTTCTGCTTATAATATGCATGGTATGGATCAGTGGCGTTAAGAAAATTAAACTTCGGATTGTTAACTTCGTTTCCTCTGATTCTGTTTTCGAATTCATATCCATTTCGAGCAACAAAACTTGCTGTTTTATCAACGATATCTAAAAAAAAAACAAAAAAAATTGCTATTATTTATTAATATTTCGTCGTTACTCTGACACAATGAGTCAGAAGCGTCATAAAATACTCGTAACTGTGACTTTTTTTATATCTTAACACACACATAATCTGAACAAAATGAGTCACAGTCACGTTGATTTTATAATGATTGTGACTCTTTGTGTCAGAGTAACGACGATTTACCCAACTATTAATTTTATTCTTAAAAGAGTCTGATCCCCGCCTGAAACCCACTTCACTGTCATTGTTTTATTTCGAAAAATAAAATTAGGAAAAGTTGTATACAATAAGTATTCGTTTAAGCTTAAAAATATGCTATCCATGAGCAACGGTTGACCTCTCTAGCTTGATGACACAATGACAAATACGTCTAGTCTGCTATAAAAATTTTGTAGCATAAACATAAAAAATAAATATTTTGAACAGTTTAGCTAGCGCGGACCCTTATAAAGCGAGGGGGGCATATCATAGCTGGACAGTGTACAGGTCTGGCAAATTAGGAGGAATACCAACCCCAGAATTGGTAGGTGTGCAGTAGGGCCTGACCGGATATTCAATCTGGCCCGGTCCGGGCCGGATATTCTGCCATTTTTCAGTCCGGTCCAGTCCGGCCGGACTACTTAAATATCCCTGATGCGCTTTAAAAAATTATTATAAAAAACTCTGCGCTTGTTTATATTGGAAAAAGAAACAACATGAATCAAGTGGAAATGTATAGTTCTGCAAATTTTATATGAATTAAATCAAAGATTAATTGTATTTGTATGTGAAATCAGATTAAAGACAAAAGCAATATAAAGACAAACCAGTTTTTTGGGATGGTTTATTTTTTTAGGCAATTTGATTCATAAAAGTTACAAATTGAGCCGCCTATATAGCAATGGATCGGTGATTATTTTCCATATAAGTATCCCAAAAAACATGGAGATGCTGCTCATCTGCTTTGGTGCACATTGTGGGTGTAACCAGGGGGTCTTAACGGTCCCTAAATCCTTTTTTTTGTAAAATCCAGGTTCGTCTGCTAATGTAATTTTTAACTAAAAACCATGTTTTTAGTGCTAAAAACATTAGATAATAGGTTATTGATCCAAAAACAGTGTATTTACAGCTTTATCTACGTTTATCCCTGCTTTTTACACCTTTTCAAAAATTGGGGGGGAGCGGAGCCCACCCCATGAAATTTTTTTTGTACTAAATGAAATCCGCCCCCCTTAAAAAAATGAAAACCTGGGTACGTCCTGTTAAGGTACTTTACAAACTGCTAATACTTTGATATAAACTACAGTGATAAAATTATTTAAGTAAAATGTTTTCCTAAGATTGTATGTAGAACCTTCTAGAACATTCTGGAAAGAGGTCATATTACCTAATGCTCATTGGCTAAGAACTTTCTAGAAACTTCTGGAAGCATGCTTTGCTGGTATATAAATGGAGCCTGTTAGCTCCTGAGTATTGTTGTGAATATTTGCCTTTCTTTGTGCTTTGTCATTACTGCTCTGGTTGTACTATACTACTGCTTTGCCTTGTGCTACTTGCTACTGCTGCTGTTTATCTGTTCCTGTTAGCAAATAAACTACTGTTGTGGAATCCTTTTGTGTACATCGCCACTGAAAACACAACACGTCCCTGACCTCAAATACCCTTTTTTTAGCGGGAGGTGTCCGGGGTGGGGTACCCTTCGATTTTGGGGGGTCCGGGAATATCTTTAATTTTTAGGAGGGTGTCGGCAGTAATCGGTAATTTTGGGAGGTATAATAACCCCCTCTAATCCTCCCCTGCTCACCTATGGGTTGGTTAACCCCCATATTCCATAGCACCTATGTATATTTAGCAAACCACAAGTTTTATTCACAAAACAATTGGATTGTGTGGTGGTGTTATTTTAAATGCTCAGTCATATAAGGCCGGGCCAGTCGGGTTATTATTTGCACAGGTGTTTTTTTGGGATGGGGAAGAGGGGTCCATTCACCCTCCTAGAGCCAAAATTACGGACCCCTCCCCCCTAGAAAAATTCCAGGTGCCTCCCTCCCCCCCCTTAAAGCTCGAGAGCGGTCTGGCCTGCCCTCCTCCCCTTCTAGCGAGACTGACCCCCTCTTCCCCCTTTTCCGACCAATTTACAAGTATATATAATTTGTTATTTACTGTTAAAAACACGGTTTTTTAGTAAATAACAGTGTTTAAATGAAATTTTAGGCCTAAATAGGCTGTTTTGGTATATAAAATTCAATATTAGACCTAAAAACACTTAAATTACTGATATAAGAAAACTTTGTTAAAAAATCGGACCCCCCGGACCTTCCTAAATTTGAAATCTCGCACTCCGGGTCGACCCCCCTTAAAAGTCAGGTGGTTCCGAACCCCCTGGACACTTTCCCTAACAAATTTTGGCTTTCCACCCGAGGTGGACCCTCCCCCCTCCCCCTTCTAGCGGACCTGACCAAAAACATACACCTACGATGGTCATTTGATTTGAACAAGACAGAATATAAAACATAGGGGGCACGGATCCCCCTGGATCTTCTTAGCTTTAGAAGATTATTTCCCTGGGGTAGCCTAGCCATATACTCCTTTGCTTATCTATAGGTCTATGCACACGTGGGCAGGAGGGGGATTGGGTTGAGGGGATTATATATACCCCTCCCTCAAAATCCCGATTATAGCCGACACCCCCCATAGGTGTTTTTGGTCGGGTCCGCTAGGGGGGGTCCACCCCCAGGTGGAAGGCCAAAATTTTTTAGGGGGGGTCCAGGGGGGTCCGGACCCCCTGGCTTTTTAGGGGGGGGTCGACCCCGGGTGCGAGATTTCAAATTTAGGGGGGTCAGGGGGGTCCAATTTTTTAGCAAAATTTTTTTAACTCAATAATTTAAATGTTTTTAGGTCTAATATTGAATTTTATGTAATAAAACAGCCTATTTAGGCCTAAAAAGTGTATTTAAACACTGTTTTTAACTAAAAACCCGTGTTTTTGACAGTAAATAAAAAATATACTAGCAAATTGGTCGGGAGGGGGGGAAGGGGGTCAGCCTCGCTAGGGGGGTCAGGCCGGACCGCTCTCGAGCTTTGGGGGGAGGGGGGCCCTTTGAATTTTTTCTAGGGGGGTTCAAAATTTTGGCTCAAGGGGGGGGGGGGGGGTGGACCCCTCTGTCCCCCCCCCAAAAAACACCTATGCACCCCCCCTCCCTTAAAATTCGGGGGTACCCCTCCTGACACGAACACCCCTAAAATCTGGGGGTCCTAGTACTAAAAACGCTAAAAATGGGGTATTTGAGGTATACCCCAAAAGTTTTGGGGACACCCCCTCCCCAAATTTCGGGGGTCGGGTATACTCCCCCCAAAAAAACCCGGGAGGCTGCCCACCTATGGGTATATGCTCATCTTATCTATAAGTAGAGTCCACAAAAGCAATATGATAACTCACCAACCAACCAAAATGAACCATGATTAATTACAAAAATTCAAAATTACTTCTTATTTCTGGTGGTGGATATATAATTCCAACAATGGTTTTACCACTCTGCGATGGCTCATTGTTCATGGAATCTTCTTCACGATTAGAAATCCTGACAGGACCGGGATCAGCCGGAGCCTCAGGGCCAGGGGGATTTAAAGTAACTGGGGGCATTTTTTATTTTGTGAAAACCTGCAAAAACACATTTTTACTACGATTTATTACTTAGTTTCAGAACATTATAACAAGAATAGCTGGGCTATCCATGGGCTAACTTGGCCCCGGGCTAGCTTAGCTCCCAATTAACTACGATGTATTCCGGGGCCAACTTGGTAGCCCTGGGATACACCGTAGTTAATCAGGAGGCTAGCCGCCCGGGATTAATTAACACTGAGCTGGGAGAGAATAAAACCTGGGCAAAAAGTCCCGGGCGGCCGGGCAATAGCAGGGGATAAAACCCGGGCGGTTGAAAAAAAATGTATTTAAAATCTACACTTGACCAAAAATTAAGTTATAAAACTTAAGATTAGTGGTTGTACTACATTTTGACAAAAGTTTGCGTATAAAACTTTTCAATACAGCGAGAATTAAATAAAAATATTTTCATGGCATCTTGCCAATACTAATAGCATATGAGAGTTTAAAACCCGGGCGGAGGTAATTTTTAAGAAGGGTACATTGAGAGGATAAAAGCCGGCCGGTTCAATTTTCTTCATTTTGTTGAAACATCAATTTAAAAAAAAAACAAAGCTAATTTAAATGGTTAGGAGCATGTTAAGACTTTAACTTGCTTTTTGTTTGAAAAAAAAATTTTTGGAGCAAACATATTGGGTAGTTATTTTTTTGGCTCTGTGCCAAAACAAGTCAAAAAGATAAAAGCCGGGTGATCTTAAAAGAAATACCGGGCAAGAAATAAAACGTAGTTTAGAGCCACTTTTTTTAATTATTCGTAGGAAATTTTTGTGTTTGTTAATTTTATAAAAAATTCCATCACTAAAAACTGTTGTTTAAAAATGTCCCAAATTGTAATTAAATAAATTTATAGCTCTCTGCCAAAATTACTCACGAATGAAGGATAAAACCCGGGCAGTGTGATTTGCTGTCAACAAGAAATTAAAATTAATCATCTCGATGAATTAGTTACAAAAATTTAACCGCATAAAAAAGAGGCAAAGTTGTATTTTATTATCCAAATATAGTTTAGTATTAAAACTAACAGCAACTAACTTCCAAAAATAAAATAAAACATCTTTGGTTAGAGTATTTTGCATAATATTCAGTTTTTTTAACAAAAACTTTTTAAGTAATTAAGCATCTTTCCATTTCGGCGCTAGGAAAAAATACATTCTGCATAATATCTTCGGAAAGAATCTCTTCTGCAAGAATAACTTTTGCAAAAATACATTCCAGTAAAATATCTTTGGAAAAAATAACTTATCGCCGTGCGTCGTGGAAGATATTATGCTGGAAGGTATTCTTTCCTCCGCGAATGAATACACTGGTAAATTTATTAAACTAAATTACTAAATGAAAAGTACACTGCTTTGTTTAATTCTAAACTTAAAATTACTCGCTTATGGACAAATTAAAAACTTAATGCTTCACACAAGTATAAAATCATACTTGTGTAAAAGGCTTTAAAAGCAAATTAACACTTAGTTTTAATTAAATTTATTTTTCCTGAGCCTAAGCAAAACCTTAAAATTGAGCGAAATTGTATTGTAATGCATTTTTTAATAATGTTTTATTAAAAAAGTCTAATTTTTGTTATCAATGGTTTGTAATGTTTTAAATAATACAATTTGTTTATTTTTATTCCGCTGTGCTAAACTTTATGGTTTTGAAAACTCAGTATAAAACATTCTTAGTTAGTTTTAAATGCTTTAAAAATTATTCAAAACTTTGTTTTAATTAAATTTATTTTCCTAAGCCTAAGCAAAACCTTAAATCAAGCCAGGGACGTAGCCAGGGGGGGGGGGCGGGGGGGGGGCGGCCGCCCCCCGAAACGGTCGGACAGGAGGAAAAATAAGGATAGTGGTTGGGCGGGGGGGGCGGCCGCCCCCCCCCCCGAAATGGTCGCCAGATAGTAAAATTTTGGGGTTTTCAGAGGCTAAAAATTCAAAATTTTCTAGCGCCTCGCTAATCGCTCGGCGCCAAACTTTAAAATAATTTTAGTACCCCAATGGACCCCCAAAAACCAAAAATTTGTTCCGCTTCGCTTCGCTCAGCGGTCACTTTCTATAGTATACATACATATATATCTCGTTATTTATGTTGCCTGATGCTAATGTTATTTTAAAGTTAGTACAATAATTTTTATAAGTAATAAGTACTACACAGAAAGCAAAACAAACAATCATATTGGTTGATTTATGTACCTCCTCCTCCTAAATTTTCCTGCCGCCTATAGCATTGGCTCGGATTTTTTTTATATAGGTAGGTACCCTAGAAAACATGGAGCCGAGATGCTGCTCATGTGCTTTGGTTTACAATGTGGGTTTAGCCAAGGGGTTTGAAACTAACGTCTCTAAATTCCTTTTTTTGTAAAATACAGGCTCTGCCAATGTGTGCTTATGTAATTTTTAACTAAGAAAACATGTTTTTACCGCTAAAAACATTAGATAATAAGTTATTAGGCCAAAAACAGTGTATTATACAGCTTTATCTACGTTTATCCCTGCTTTTTTAACGTTTTCAAAAATTAAGGGGGAGCTCCGCCCCCCCCAAAATTTCGGGGGGGGCGGAGCCCCCCCCCGAAATTTTTTTTTGTACTACAATCCGCCCCCCCCAAAATGAAACTCTGGCTACGTCCCTGAATCAAGCTAAATTGTATTATGATACATTATTTAATGGCAAAAAGTAAAAATCTTTGGTGAGTATTTTAGCTCAAATTTCACTAAAGATGACAAAAATCTCCCATTATTTTGGACCCTTAAATAACCACATACTTGAAAACATTAATTTTACAGTTAGAGATGTTTTAAAATTTTTAAAAAAACTACCAAATAAATTGTCACGTACACCTGATGGCATACCTGCACTGTTTTTAAAACGCTTAGCTAAAGTCATTGCAGAACCACTTTCAAAAATTTTTCAAAAATCTTTTAACACCAGTTCACTTCCACAAGACTGGAAAACTGCCTTTACCGCACCAGTTTATAAAAAAACTTACTAAATCTGAAAAGGAAAATTACCGTCCAATCTCACTGACTTGTTATTGTTGTAAAATCATGGAACAAATTGTAAAGTATGAGCTTTCTATCTTTTTCCAAAACATATTATCTCACCTTCAGCATGGTTTTAAAGATTAAAGCTCAACAACTACACAACTCCTTGATTCTTACAACGATTGGACTACAGCTGTTAATGACAAAAAATCTGTTGACATAATATATCTGGACTTTGCAAAAGCTTTTGATACTGTGTCACATCAAAAACTTTTGTATAAACTAAATAAATATGGGATTTCTGGAAAGCTGCTAAATTGGATAGAAGCTTTTCTAACAAATAGAGAAATGAAAATAATAATAAATGATACTATTTCCGATTCTTACCCAGTTAGTAGCTCGGTACCACAGGGTTCTGTTTTAGGACCATTCCTTTTTTTAATATATACTAACGATATTGTCAATTGTGTACAAAACTCTGAGATTAGGCTTTTTGCAGATGATGCAAAAGTCTATTCTTGTTATTCAGAGATATCTGACAATAGAATTAAATTACAAGATGATCTGAATAGAATTGCTAAATGGGCTTTCGACTGGCAACTATGTCTGTCTGAAAATAAATGTGAAGTTCTACATATAAATAATAAAAAATATGAAAACCAAACGGATTATTACTTAAATAATAAGAAATTGCCTAAAACTAAATTAGTAAAGGATCTAGGGGTATACATAAATAACAACCTTAAATTTTCAATACATTGTCAGAAAATAGCTGGTAAAGCTTTAAAAACTACTAATTTAATTTTTAGATGTTTTAAATCAAAATCAATTAAAAATTATCTCACTGCCTATAAAAGTTTTGTCCGCCCAGTCTTAGAATATGCCAGTCCTGTTTGGAATCCTTACATGAATAAAGATAAATATATTTTAGAAAAAGCCCAAAGAAAATTTACTAAAAGATTATTTAAAAGATGTAATATGTTTGATAATGGATATAACAATAGATTAAGCATACTCCAATTGAAGACTTTAGAAGAACGTAGAGATAAAATAGATTTAATTGAAACATTCGAAATAATAAATGGTTTAGTAAATTTAAATCCAGATAAATATTTTATGATAAATGAAAATCCAACTAGGGGGCATTCAAAAAAGATCAAAATTAAACATTGTAAGCTAAATTGCAAAAAATACAGTTTCTTTAATAGAGTCACAAATAAATGGAATTTGCTAAGTGAAGCACAAGTATGTGCTAAAACATTGTATCAATTTAAAAAATCCTTATAGCAGTGGTAAACTTGTAATAGATTACTAAATGACTAAAAGAAGAGCTTTATAATTTAAAGCCTTTATTCATTCTTTTCTAGAGAGCCAGGTCTGCCTTTGTAATACTTTTTATGTATATTATGTAATTTTTTTTCTCTCGGTGTTTGTTATTGTAACTCAACTGGGTTGCATTAACACTGTATTTTGTAACACTAATTAAAAACATTTGTGTTTATTTTTTTTATCATGTTCTAATGTACTCTAGAAAATAAATCTTTATCTTTATCTTTATCTTTAGGATTCCCATACGCGTCCCAAAATTCGATATGGCCGACCCTAAAGTAAAATACATTTATAAAACGTCTTTATATTCTAAATCGAACCCGTAGACTTGGTTTTTGTGGCTATTTTTGAGATTTGAGCTTTTCATTAGGAGTTATAAGCCGATATATACCCAAAAATTGCCCTATTTTGGCATGTACAATTTATGTTATTAAGAAATTTTTTTATTAAGCCTTTAATCAAACTAATATTATTTTTTTCGTATTACCAAGTGTCTGGCAGTTACAAATATACTTTTATTTTTTTCATGGTAACAACCAATTTGTTATAATAACCGTTCAAATAGCCATCAAATTTTAGTTGTGAAAAATTAACATTTTTGAAAAACAACTTATTTTAATAAAAATCAATTATATTACAATTTTGTTTGATTTTTAGGTTTTGCTTAGGCTTAGGAACAATAAATCGGTGAAAAAACTAAGTTAAAATTAGCGTTTAAAGCCAAAAAAATTTTGTTGTCCATGTTTTTTGTGGTCCATGTTTTTTGTGGTCCATGTAACTTTCGAATTTTTAATTTTTTGAAAATTTTTGAGTTCTTCAGACTTCTAGCATTGTTAAAACATAGTTTTTAATTCAATTTGTGCGTTCACATTTGTTTTTATTAGCATCATAAATTGCATATGCTAAAAAAGGTCATTTTTTGGGTGTAAATTGGTTCATAACTCTTTTTGTTAAGCTCAAATCTTTAAAATAACCATGAAAACGAAGTCTGCGTGTCCGATTTAGTGTACAAAGATGGTTTATATGTGTATTTTACCTGCGGATCGGTCAAATCGAATTTTGGGACGCGTATGGGAATCGTACCGGAAAGAATACCTTCCAGCATAATATGTTCTGCGACGCACGGCAAGAAGTTATTTTTTCCGAAGATATTTTACTGGAATGTATTTTTGCAAAAGTTATTATTGCAGAAGAGATTCTTTCCGAAGATATTATGCAGAATGTATTTTTTCCGGACACCTCCATTTCAGCAGGCGAACCTGTCGGCAAGCACTAAAAGACACCTACCACACCGATGTATCAACAGCAATACGAACCGAACCAAGTACAGTGACAGAACGTATTGCTCTAAAAGATTATTTAAAAGATGTAAATATGTTTGATAATGGATATAACAATAGATTAAGCATACTCCAATTGAAGACTTTAGAAGAACGAGAGATAAAATAGATTTAATTGAAACATTCAAAATAATAAATGGTTTGGTAAATTTAAATCCAGATAAATATTTTATGATAAATGAAAATCCAAACTAGGGGCATTCAAAAAAGATCAAAATATAAACATTTGTAAGCTAAATTGCAAAAAATACAGTTTCTTTAAATAGAGTCACAAATAAATGGAGATTTGCTAAGTGAAGCACAAGTATGTGCTAAAACATTGTATCAATTTAAAAAATCCTTATAGCAGTGGTAAACTTGTAAGATATTACTAAATGACTAAAAGAAGAGCTTTATAATTTAAAGCCTTTAACCATTTAGTCATTCTTTTCTAGAGAGCCAGAACCTCGCCTTTGTAATACTTTTTATGTATATTATGTAATTTTTTTTCTCTCGGTGTTTGTTATTGTAACTCAACTGGGTTGCATTAACACTGTATTTTGTAACACTAATTAAAAACATTTATGTTTATTTTTTTTTATCATGTTCTAATGTACTCTAGAAAAATAAATCTTTATCTTTATCTTA
>JASAMX010000879.1:0-13165 GCA_030248175.1 Microlaimidae sp. YZB2_3 | reverse complement strand
TCACCAAAATGTCTCGGACTCAAATTTCCAGCATAAATCCCCCCGGTCTCAGGCCTGTGGCTCTAACAGTTTTTGAGCATGATGCCAAAATATGCATTTGGTGTCCCCCATACAAAGATTTTTAGCAAAAATCGTGAAATCGACCCCCTTTAACCTCTCGGGGTACCCGACCCAGGTAGGTTACCCCTAACAAATTATATATTTTTGAGCTCAGAAAAATATGGGCGATCTGCCAAAAAATTTTCAGACGTAAAGCCCCATATGGTAAAAAGTTTGGCCGAAATTTGAAAAAAAAAGAAATTTGGCCGAAAAAAATCGACCGTAAATTTCGGCAATTTTGGGGCTAACCCCCCAAAATTTTTGAAAAAAATAAATTTTTTTTCAGGAGGTAGCCAAAAGTACAAGAACCTTAACGCGAGATATTTGCATATTGATCGCGGCGCGTTCAAAAGTTATAAGACCGCAAACAAAAAATTTTTTGTCAACTTTTTTCCAGTATCGCTATAAAAAAACAGAGAGTAAGTGTCTCATTTTTCATTTGTTATAGGGTAGTGCATTTAATTTCGGCACTTTTTTGTTTTTCCGATGTAACTTTTCACTGTATGGCCCGATTTTCATGCTTGATAGCTCATTTTGAAGCTTTCACAATACTGCGTTGCGTCACAAAAGTTTCACTGTACGAAAGTATTTTTTTTCACTTAATTAAATCAGTTTTTAAAAAAATGGAAAATTGCCGAAATTAAATATGTGCATTTAATTTCGGCGCTTTACAAACAATCGATTGTTTCTCAGTAAAAAAATCATCATTTTCAAAAATTTAAAAATCTATCATTATCTTCAGACAGTTTTCTTTAATTTAAGGTTTTACTTGTTGTTCAACGCGCGTGTAACTGGAAAAAAGTTACAGCTAAAATGCTAAATGGTATCAAAATGAGGAAAATTTGGGAAAAAAGTGCATTTAATTTCGGCGTTTTTAAAAGGAACCCCTTAATCGAGTTTAAGTGCAGTGCTATGACCCCTACACATTTCAACGTTGTCTTTTAACTATTTACAACTACAATTTAACACCCGACCACTTAATTCAACCCGTTTTACCTACAGCAATATGTGTGCCGAAATTACACTATTTTATTTTATAACGATTGCTCACCACAGACGCAACGTAGAACCACGGGGACTAAAAATTCGGAAAATAGACTAAATCTTACCAGGACAGTTTAATTTTTAAACCAATTTATTGCGTAATCATGAAATGCCCATGTTCTAAAAACTAGTAACAAATTTATTTTTTATAAATCACATAATTTCACATGAAAATATCATAACATAACAAATAAAAAGCTCACGACAGTCATCTACATATAATTAGCTCTCATTTAAGCTATCAAACGTCGTATTCCGTCCAGGATTACCAAAGATATAGTCCAAAATCAAAAATGCCCAATTGGGAAAAGTGCCGAAATTAAATGCACTACCCTATATTTGATATCACTATGCGAAATTTTCTTTAAGACCTTTCTGTACATTTAAACTTTCAAAGTCCTTTCGCAATTCTTTATAATTTGTTCTAAAATAATGTGAATTCTTGAGCGATTGCCTCTCAAATCTGACTCTCAGATCAGGACATATGCAGCCAGGAAAACATTAGCAAACGAAATTGCTGAAAAAACTTTTAGATGGCAATCTGATTGCTAATGTTTTACTGGGTTCAAAAATATATATTATACCGAAAAATGTGCAACTCCTATATAAAAAAGTGCGGAAAAGTAGGCCATTATAATGAGCCTCTCCATTTAAATGACACTCTCCACTATAATGGCATAGTGGCCATTTTAATTCGGCGAGTTAAAATGGAGAGGAAGCTAATATAATAGCCATTTATTGATTTAATTTCACTTCATATAGGTATACTCACAAGTGTAATACTGTCCGGGCCGCACGAGTTTTGCGTGTTGGACAGTATTATACCAACACGCAAAAACTCGTGCGGCCCGGACATTATTACACTTGTGAGTATATATGAAGTGAAATTAAATCAATAAATGGCTATTATAATAGCTTCCTCTCCATTTTAACTCGCCGAATTAAAATGGCTACTATGCTATTATAGTGGAGAGTGTCATTTAAATGGAGAGGCTCATTATAATGGCCTACTTTTCCGCACTTTTTTATATAGGAGTTGCACATTTTTCGGTATATTATATATTTTTGCTGGGTTCATATGTTTCAATGCAAATCAACCACTTGCATTACGAAAAAAAAACAAACAAAAAAAGTTGTAAAAGTAAGAATTTCAATTAAAAAAAACTGGATGATTGGTATTTCCAAGTTGCGGGGTTTGGATTGGATATTTAAAAAAAATAATTATTTATAATTTAATTTAAACAATGTATATGAAAAAAGACATTTTTGCTTGATTTTGCTCGTAGTTTTACTAATAAACGCTGTAAAGTTACAGCTGTCCAGAGAGTGAGAGACCTAAACTAATCAATGACAGCTTAAGGCTGGTTTGTACTTATGACAAAACGTCTTTTGAACAAAGGACAAAAGTCCTTTGGACAAACACAGCGTCAGAAAGTCCTTTGGACTTTGTCCTTTAGACAAAGTCCAAAGGACAAAGTGTTCATACTTTTTGTCCTTTGGACTTTTCCCTTTGGATCTTTGTCCTTTTGACTTTGTCCAAAAGACAATTTTAAGTAGCATTCATACTTTGTCCAAAGGAAAAAGTCCAAAGAACGTTTTGGCTTGTCCAAAGGACGTTTTGGCTGTTCTAAAATTTTCCTTTGGATTTTGTACAAAGGACATTTTGTCATAAATATGAACCAGCCTTTCGACCTTTTAAGTATCAGGCTAAACTACAGAAATAAGTTTGTTGGAACATGGAGTTTTGCGTTAATGTTTTGTATCTCAAAGCTACCTGGGCCGGATTGGGGGCGCAGTGAAGGCAGGCCAGCAAGTGGCGCCGCATTTTCTTCCCGCTCACATAGTACAGAAGGCAGTTTGTGGCGCTGTTGAGTAGTATTAATAGGGTACTGACGTCCGTGGTCCACATGTACCACTCTGACGGTACGTGTTGGATGATGGCTGCGTTTCGCCCGCTTTCCAGGGCAATGTCCCAGACCTCCAGAAACATGCTCAACGAATAGCACAGGAGCAGTTTGAGGCACAGTAGGATCTGCATCAGGTTGCCGTTGCTGACCACCCGGCGATTGTTTACGTGGGCCCGAAACGCCGGACCGCCGGACTTTTGCTGAGAGGGTCGGGAGCTGTAGAGCCAAACACCGGGCGAGACGCGATAGCAGATGGCCATTGTGAGGCAGAAAATGACGAAAAACGGCAGGAGGCGAAGGATTATCAGCGACATTATCATGTTGTACGCGATCTGAAAAACAGTATAATGTATTGCAGTCGCGTCGAATTTAAAAGGAACTCGCGTATTTCGATTAAAATTAGCCTGGGCCCTGTTTTATAAAGATGTTCGGAAATTTTTATTTTACAACTCTGCCTTTTTTTGTAAAATGCACAATAGAGGTTTATAAAACTTGCAATCTAAAAGGGGTGGCGTCTATAGTAAAGAAATGGTTCTCTGTGCTGATTGATTCGTTCATCCGTTGATATTTTCTACCGTATAACCTCCATCATGTAGGTTACCTGACTTAATTTCGGCCAGGCCTTAATTTTGGCCACCAATTTAGGGTGTTAGAAAATTGGCTTATTTTTAAAACACAAAAGAACTAGAACAAAATTAACTGGATGAATGTTGAATAAAGTGTTTGTGCTAAGTTTTTTAAACGTGTTATTCTCATACATGGGCAAGTTGGTCCGGAGTGGGGGAGGGGGGTTAAACCCCAAATTAGGGGGGTTATAATCTGAGAAAAGCAAAATACCTATATCGTTTTTTTTTTCTGGAGTGCATTTTACTCATATAGTTTTTTGATCTTAAAGAAAAAAATAGGTAAAAAACGCAAATTTTAGGTCAAAAAGCCCTTTTTATTGCTTTTTTAAGCTTTTTACTGTTAAAAACACTCATTTTGACCTCAAAACTTAAGTTTGGAGGCAGTTAGAAGTCATTTTAAAAACATTTTTTTTCTTCATTTTCCGAAATTGGGGGTTAACCTCTTCTCCCCCCCCCCACTTCTTAGTGGGGGTTAAACCGCCCTTCTCATAATTTGGAGGGGGGGTTAACCCTCCCATAGGTGGGCAATTTGGGAGTGGATGTCCCAAAAATTTTTTTGCGGTATACTTAAATGCCCCATTTTTAGCGTTTTTAGTACTGAGATCCCCGAATTTCAGGGAGGGGGTGTCTGGGGTACCCTCGAATTTTAGGGGGGGTGTCGGCTATAGTCGGGATTTTTGGGGTCAACTTTTTCTCCCACCATCCACTTCTGAGTAGGGGGGTTAAACCCCCTTCTCAGAATTTGGGGAGTTTAACCCCCCCATAGGTGGGCAACCTCCCGGATTTCGGAGGGTATACCTGACCCCCGAAATTTGGGGGGTGTGCCAAAAAGTTTTTTGGGGCATACCTTAAATACCCCATTTTTAGCGTTTTTAGTACTGAGATCCCCCGAATTTTAGGGAGGGGGTGTCTGGGGTACCCCCGAATTTTAGGAGGGGTGTCGGCTATAGTCGGGATTTTTGGGGTCAACTTTTTCTCCCACCATCCACTTCTGAGTAGGGGGGTTAAACCCCCTTCTCAGAATTTGGGGGGGTTTAACCCCCCATAGGTGGGCAACCTCCCGGATTTCGGGGGGGGGATATACCCGACCCCCGAAATTTGGGGGGGGGGGGTGTGCCAAAAAGTTTTTTGGGGTATACCTTAAATACCCCAATTTTAGCGTTTTTAGTACTGGGATCCTCCAAATTTCAGGAAGGGTGTGTCTGAGGTACCCCCGAATTTTAGTGGGGGTGTCGGCTATAGTCGAGATTTTTGGGGGGTATAACATAACCCCCCAACCCCTCTGCCCATCTATGCCCCCCAGCTCCAACCCCCCCCCTCCCGTGCCCATCTATGATTATTCTGCATTATTAACATTTTCATGCTAAAATAATTTTTTTGTGATTTTCTGGCTTTTTTTGTTTTGTGTTTAAACTGCATCAAATTTAGAATAAGCAATATATAACCTTAAAATAACTTCTAATAAA
The DNA here is from genome assembly GCA_030248175.1 of Microlaimidae sp. YZB2_3. Taxonomy (NCBI): domain Eukaryota; kingdom Metazoa; phylum Nematoda; class Chromadorea; order Desmodorida; family Microlaimidae; species Microlaimidae sp. YZB2_3. Next base: position 8,023 of record JASAMX010000879.1, on the reverse strand, counting down.
AGCTCAAAATTGTTAATTTTCATGTTTTAATATTTTTTTCAAGAACTTTGCAATGCGTTTAATTAGGCCTAACTGTGCAAATTAGAATTCCGTTAATTTCAGCCACCTTAAAATTCACATGAAAGGACCTGTTTTTAACTACATTTATTTATTTCGCAAAAAGCAGCATACGCAAGGCCGATGTTACTCAGCACTAATTGCGCAACCAAATACTACTTATAACAATATTAACGAAGAATACTATCACAATGCAGTGTGTCTCAGCGGGGACTCGATCCAGGGACCTTCAGTATGCAAGACGTAAGATCTGCCACTGCGCCACATCCTTGACAACCATCATGTGTATAGGTGGGGTTACATAACCCATAAATTACTATTTTCTATTAAATTATGAATAGACCGGAAAGAATTTCTCAAAAGTAATATAAAGACACATTTAAGAAGTCAGGTTATTTTCTTGGCGGAGAGATGCAGTCATATAGTGAACATAGTAAATATCAAAATCAATGGCGTTTCCCCACCCAACTCACCACTTACCACGATATAGGGTACCAATGCTTCAAAAAATTGTGTAACGTAAATTAAAACAGAGTAAAAATGTCAGGTTATTTCCGTTGGTGGAGGGATGCGGAGAATTACGTAGTGTACATCTGTGCGGGTTGGAGTAATCCAACTCGCAATTGACTATGTTTGAACTATCAATAAACCGGAATAGGAATGAATCTGCAGTTAAAAAGTCAGTTTATTTTCTTAGCGGTGGGATGCGGTCGGATATGAAATATCAGAGAAAGGCAAAGGATGATTTGAAGTTATACCTCTCCTTAACTTTTGTGACGTTTTGTTTATTCTTAAAGTTGATACTTTATGTTTTATGTAATCGTTTTTTGTGTTTTAGAATTTTGTTTTTTTATACATGAAATGCGGCCGAAATTTAGACGGGTTTTGTTTTTTTGTTATTTTTAGGTTAAAAATATTTAAAAAAACTCAACAAAGTGGGATAAAATTTTTACCAGGCTTTCTTTAATGTTGACTGTAACAAAAACAATTTTATGTTGAAATACTTTTTCACGCCAAAAAAATTCAACACAAAACACTTGTTAATATAGCTAGTGTTTTTTAAAGGTTTTTTAATTATTTAAAGTCTGGCTAAAGCTATAAAAGTTTACAAACGGGAAAAATTAGCTAACCTACTTTACAAAAAAATAGGCGGAGACTTGTAAAATAAGAATTTAATAATGTATTTTTTAAACATACCCCAGGAGGAATAAAAAACGGGGCTTGAACCTCCAAAAGGCGGTGAGAAAGAATCAATAGGTCTAGGGTGGTGCATTTAATTTCGGCACTTTTCTCAATTGGGCATTTTTGATTTTGGACTATATTTTTGGTAATCCTGGACGGAATACAACGTTTGATAGCTCAAATGAGAGCTAATTATATGTAGATGACTGTCGTGGGCTTTTTGTTTGTTATGTTATGATATTTTCATGTGAAATTGTGTGATTTATAATTTTAAAAAAATGTTACTCGTTTTTAGAACATGGGCATTTCATGATTACGCAATAAATTGGTTTAAAAATTAAACTGTCCTGGTAAGATTTAGTCTATTTTCCGAATTTTTAGTCCCCGTGGTTCTACGTTGCGTCTGTGGTGAGCAATCGTTATAAAATAAAATAGTGTAATTTCGGCACACATATTGCTGTAGGTAAAACGGGTTGAATTAAGTGGTCGGGTGTTAAATTGTAGTTGTAAATAGTTAAAAGACAACGTTGAAATGTGTAGGGGTCATAGCACTGCACTTAAACTCGATTAAGGGGTTCCTTTTAAAAACGCCGAAATTAAATGCACTTTTTTCCCAAATTTTCCTCATTTTGATACCATTTAGCATTTTAGCTGTAACTTTTTTCCAGTTACACGCGCGTTGAACAACAAGTAAAACCTTAAATTAAAGAAAACTGTCTGGAGATAATGATAGGTTTTTAAATTTTTGAAAATGATGATTTTTTGACTGAGAAACAATCGATTGTTTGTAAAGTGCCGAAATTAAATGCATACATTTAATTTCGGCAATTTTCCATTTTTTTAAAAACTGATTTAATTAAGTAAAAAAACAACTTTCGTACAGTGAATTTTTTATGACGCAACGCAGTATCGTAAAAGCTTTAAAATGAGCTATCAAACATAAAAATCAGGCCATACAGTGAAAAGTTACATTGGAAAAACGAAAAAGTGCCGAAATTAAATGCACTACCCTATAGGGGTCAATCGATATTTGCTTAGTGTTTATTTGATGACAGTGGTTTTATGTTGTAAGTCTAGTCTTAATTCTTATTTCTTGCATTTGGAGTCTTTTAACAAACACAAAAAAATTGGGGGTTAAAAATTGACGTGGCGACTTCAATTTTTAATCTTTCATTTCAAAAAAAACTTTGTTTAGTGTTAAAGGCTAAAGCTCTCAAAAGTCAGCCAATAAAAACTTTTAGACTTGGACGCCAATAGAATCATTTTCAGCCAATGAACATTGTGGAAAAATTGATAACTTTAATTGTGGTTTTTTGGCCTTTTATGACCCCGAGACGTATAATAGAAACCATTTTCTGTTGATTAATTACCAGGGGCCAATTTGTTAACCCCAAAACCACTTATGTCAACTTAAATTTGAGATTATTTAATAATCTTCGCACCCTATTGTGGAAAAGGAAGCTATATTGTCGTTGGAATACATTATATTATTATTTTTGAGGTTTTACATGGAAAAAATTTCTGTGTTTAAACAAATAATTTGGTTTTAAACACAATATACAAATAAAACAATATTTTTAGAAGTTTATTTATTTTTTAATGGTGTAATATAGACGATTGTCGGTCAGATAGTATATATTCTGGTTTACTCCCGCAACGAATTTTAAGATATTTTTTAGTAAAATTGTGGCTTTGCTGCAACCGCCAACTTTATTTTTATAAAAACTTGTTACTCCTAAACAACTTTTCTTTATTTTCTTTCAGTCAAGTTATTTTTTTCACGGAGCTCACAAATAAAAACAAACTGCTTTCCAAGACTCAAGATTAAATCCGTAAAAAAACTAAGTCAATAATTAAACGGCCCCGCTCACCTTGAACACTTTGCTGTTTCCGAAAGTGGATTTTTTAATCACGGCTATCGTCTGGTTGGCGTTGAGACGGTACATCATCACTTCCAGTTCAAAATAGCGCGGGGTTCCGCACAGAATCGCCAAGAGCGTCACCGCCAGTAAAAGCATTTTGACGCGACGGATGGTAATGAAACAGCGGTGGTACATGGGTTGGCAGAGTGCCAGATACCGATCTCCGGCCATGGCCTGAAAGTATAGCGTTGCGATAGAATCGTTTTGTTACGTAGTCTATTACTTCTTTTTTATATGCTCAAAATATGCTAACGCAGTAGAAATTAGCAAGTTCTATGCATCTCGTTTAAATAGCCGCTGTTCCGTGACCTAATATTTACGGGTAGACACATTGCTAAAAACAAACCAGACTCAGGTGGTTTATTTACTGAAAGTATAAAAATGTAGGCTATGAAGTAACCCATCAGTAATTTAGGATTCAGGATCGATGGAGCCCAGGGAACCTGGAGCCAAAAATAGGGAACTTGGATCCGTAAGTTGAGAACTTAAGGTCTCTCCGGACAGTTTTCTTAAGTATGAAAAATAGCCATTTTTGGCTTACCAGATATCGTGAAATACAGTAATATTTCACTAAAAAATTTATATGAGTGTTAAAAAGGCAGAAATATCACGATTATAAAGTGAACATTCATTATATTATTGTAAGTAATTGAAATAATTGATATTAAAAATCAAATTGCAATGAAATTTTTTTAAAACCCTTAAAAATATTTACTACACACTATTTATTTAAAAAATACTTCCAATAGAGAGACACAGTTACCCTCTTTCACGTACGTAAAAATTAAACTGAATATTGTTGTATTTATGGTTTAATAAAGAATTTTCCGTAAAAAATGGGGGTTAATTTTTTCAAAATTTCGTTAAAACTTTGATTTAATTTAATTTGGTAAAATTTAAAGCTCCAGATAGTATATTTCTATTGAAATTTATAATTTTTGGAAGGCCATAACATTTTTTGTATTTTTTAACGCATAAATAGTTCTGTCGTGCGTCGTGCGTTTTATCAATTTTTTTCAGAAGGGTGGTTTATAAATCGCTTTTAGAGCTTATCATCCCAACGTAGCAGTGGCATAGTCGGTTAGTGCGTCGTCAAATTTTTTGAAAGGTCCCGAGATCGATTCCCACATAAAACATATTTGGCCACACTTTTTTTTTGATTTTAATAATTTTTTTTAAATTTTTTTACAATTTTGAAAATTAATTTAAGATAAATTCAAAAAATATCATTATTGTAATCAGGATTTGTTGCCTGCTTTTCGCCAATTAGTCAAATTTTCGTCATTTGAATATCTTAAAATATTATAATACTCTATAAGTATAATAATTCAAAAGTAAATTGTGTGTAAATAAAAATGGGTAATTTTTGCTCTTTATTGCAATTGGTTTACTACTGAACGCTCTGCAATAAAAACTGTCCGGAGAGACCTTAAGCCGAAAATAAAATTTTCAATAACAATACGAAACAAATAGCTGTTTTTAGTTTTTTTTTGACTTAAAAATATAAGCGATTCGCTTATATTTGCCTTTGCGCCATCACCCGCCGACTTTTCCATTATAAGTCGCATTTATACGGTGTCATAATTTTAAAACATCATCACAACGGGAGTTTTTACACCACGTGTTACACGCGCAATAATATCACCGAACTATTAAAAGGCTACCGTGACAGAGTAGATCGAACCCACGAATCCGATATGACAGACGGTAAAAAGAACAGGCATAAGCCAGACGTAGTAGTCCCAGAACTTCAAAAGGCCGTACGTCAACACCGGAAGCGTATAGGTGAAGAAAGAGCTAAGTACAACCACCACGTCCCAGAAACTCACCTATAAAAAAGTATAGATGGAGTGTAGTGATGTTCCTATATACTCCAATGTAATGCTCGGGAGCTCCGCCCCTTAAATGAGCGATTTTAGCTCATTTAACCTTGAAATACTTTAAGTTACTTTATGTATTTTTAAGACTGTTCTTGTCGTTTTCAAAAGTTTTGAAAAAAAATTAGTTTACAAAAAAAATTTTGACAAAATAAATCATGGTATAACTTTTTATTTATGTAATTAATACAAAACAATTTTTGCCTTAGCAACGACGATATTACCTGCAGTAAATGGTAGTGAAGACGAGCGAAATTTCGATGGCGAAGTATGACCGCTATCGTGACTGTGATCGCTATTGTTCCCAGCGACGCCACCACTCCGGAAACGGGCCCGTTCAAAAAATACTCTTGAAACATTAGCTATGTACGTTCGAAAAGTACTCTCGAAAAATTAGCCCCAAAAATACTCTCAAAACATTTCTTTTCTTGACTGTCTGCCTGTGTCTTTCCTTCAGTAGTGGAGATACTGTTTCATGTATCTTTACTCGATTAATCTTGTCTGTCTATGTTTCACCGGTTTGCACTAGGCTTTCGCTTGCGAAGGAAAATATTTAAACATCCGCTTCATTCAAAAATCATCGTTGAAACATTAACTCTGTGCGGTTCTAGAAAAATATTCTGTATTGTGGATGTTTCGCCAGCTGTCTACCACTATACCTTATGATACTGCGCAAAAAGAAAGCCATTGCATAGTTTGCGCAAAATCATTAAAAAATCATATCATTAAAATGTCTGCCAAATTAAAAAGCCACTGTTGTAAAATTAGCTCTGAGCTTTTTTCAAAAATATCTGTTGTATTGATGTTTCATCAATCCGGCAATAATCGTCGCATATTTTGCACAATTAATCCCAGGTAAAGCTGAGCTTATAAAAATTGTACACCAAAACATTAAAACAAATTAAAACATTTCACGCCAAAATTAGTACACAATTAGAGTAAATCTAATCCGCGCCCGCTTTTCTTTAGCCATTTTCGCGCCTGCATTTTGAAGCCCTGTTGTACTGCTACTCCTTTCAAAACCATTCCCACGGAGCAAAACATATATGACGTGATCACGAATACTGTAAAAAAATTTTGAGGGTTTTTAAAATTTTAACGTGAAAGCTTTCCGTAAAACATACTTACCATCGTCGGCCAGGCTATAAAAGGAACTTTAATTCACGAATATATACGTTTAATAATAAATACATGGCATTAATATAAATTTTGGAAAAAAAACGTATAATACATGCAAAATATAGTAAAAAAGACATTAAAAACTAACGCGTAAAGTAAAGGTAAAAAACTGATGAAATTTTTAAAAAGAGGAAAAAATTACAAAAGGGGCAAAAGAAAAGAAAATTTAAATAGAAAAATAGAAGAACAAAAAATATGCTGAAAAAAATGATGACATGGTGCAACTGAAACCAATCAAGCGGCTCAGACATTTTTTGCACATTAATTTCTGGGTGAGATTTGCTATGTGAAAAGACTCCTCAACCCGTTCCCGTGATTGTCTTTTCCTCGGTTGCAACCATGAAACTTTTGTATGACCTAGGTTGTACTTAGGTCATGCAAAATTTTTGTGCGTTATTAGTGCCCAGTGAGGGAACAAATTGAAATGGTTAAAGCTGTACGGTAGCAATATGCAGATTTTATTCACGGATACAGTGTATTACTTGGGATATTTCATATTAAAATTTACATATTGCTACCATATAGCTTTAACTGTTTCAATTTGCTCGCCCGCTGGGCACTAATCGCGCGCAAAAAATTATGTATGACTTAAGTACGACCTAAGTCATACGTAGAGTTTACCACGGTAAGGTTTACGTACAACATTAGTCATACGAAAATGCAACCACCATGAGACGAAGGTTTCACCATTGTTGTGCAATGGTTTACCGGTTGTAATAACGGGCAAAAAGGTCATCACGGGGACGGGTTAATCCATGGAATTCCGTGAGCGTCTTGACATTAATATTTTATCACAAACTGTTGTACGCTATGAAACTGCGCAGTTTCACTGCTCGTGGCTGCGCGAAGAAAAACCGGTTCTATAGAGCAGGAAACAACAGTTCGGACAGAAAATAAAACCTTTACGGAATTTTGTCGATTAGCAAAAATCACTTTGGCCCTTAATAGTTTAATACAGAAGAATTGGAATATCCAAACAAAGAACATTCAGATTTTCTGTATTAGGATATTTGACATTCTAAGGGCCCAAGTGATTTGTTAATTAAAGGCTGGGTTCACAGTTGAGTGACAAGTGACACCGCGTTTACACCACAGTGACAAGTGACAGTGTAATGGTCTAAAGTCGTACGGAACGCGGTGTCGTTTGTCACTTCCATGTGAACCGACCAAAGAGTCTCCTTACATGCGTAAATTTCCATCAAAAATTAATGTGCAACAAAATGTTTGATCTGCTTTATTTGGTTTTCGTCTTTTTAGTAAGTTTTTGTTTGTATTTTTTTTCAAACATAATTTTAAGCAATGTATTTATTTTTTCGCGTATTTATTCCTTTACTAAACAACGTTTATGTAATAGTCTGACAAAGATGGTTAATGATGTGAAAACTGTTATGTAAAAAATTATAATGACTATTGAATAAATAACAAAACCTAAAATTATGTATCAAACAAGGGTAATTTACCAAAAATAATACGTTGTAGTGAAAGCTTTCATGATGAAAAGGTTTTAGCATTTTTTTTATTCACAAATTTTTTGAGTATAGCCTGAACAAAGATGGGAAATTTGTTTACCGAAAGCTTTCATGATAATTAAATTTTTAACATTTTGTCTTTGATTTACAATGAAAAAGTACAACGAAAATTTGAATGCACAAAAATGACTCGGAGAGGACTTTGCGTTGCAGGTAAAAGAGAGCAGGTAAAATTAACACCAAAAAATACCCAAACATTTTTGATGACAAACGATTTTTGAACAAAAACATATAAAATTATAATTATAGTAATTGAATAGAATAAAATAACTGAATA
>JASAMX010000878.1:0-10634 GCA_030248175.1 Microlaimidae sp. YZB2_3 | reverse complement strand
TAAAATCCCTCTAAATAGGGGTGGGGCTTTGACTAACATTCTACATCAACAACAGTGCTGATATAGGGTGGTAGGCGGTAATATGGAATATCCATGGCCGGCCCGCTTCAGCTTTAAAAAAAAAGCAGTTAAAATATAGTTTAATATCTCCTTAAATATTACTTAAATATCTCCTTAAATCTTATATAGGTACTTGAAACTCAAATTTAAAGATCTTAATAAACTCTACGCCAAACATTAGCGTGGAAAAGTTGTATTTTACTTTTTTACCTATTTTAACCACGAATTTTGAAAAATATGACATTTTGAAAATTTTTATTATTTTTTTTCTCGAAAACGAGTTTACCTATGCTGTATTTGGAATATTTTTATTTTTGACCCTTTCGAGCTACATGCATGAAAATTGAATAAAAACTTGTAAAAATGTGTAAACTTCAAAAAAATAAAAAAACGGTTTTAAATAGTAGTAAAATTTATTATTTATACAAAAAAAGTAAAAAAAAACTTTTTAGCTATTTAAAAAATATTTCATCACTGTTTTTACTTATTTATATTATGTTATGTTATTAAATTTATTATTATTATAGCATTTTAAAAATTAAATATTTAGTAGTCATTGTATTTGTCCCGTTTGCTTAAAAAAGGTGTAGGACTGATGAGGGCTTCCTATTTTGAGCTAGCATTTCTGGTATTCTTTTTTAAATCCCGAAACCAAAATGCATAGTAGTCCAGTCAGCATTATGGTTTTATGTAGGAATGCACCTGATGCCCATGCCAGCCTGTTTAGATGTGTTTATATATATCATCTTGTACACACAGACCTGTGCACTGCCCACTCTCCCGGGGTTTTATTGGGGGGGGGCAACCAAGGGAGAGAAAAAAAAGAATAGAAAAGGGAAAAAAAGACAAAAAGCGAAATTAGGTTCAGGTACAAATAGGTCTAAAATCGCTTAAAATTTATTAAAATAGGCAAAAAACTGCAAAAATTTTGCGATGATGGCGCCATCATAGGTCAAAAATGACGTCAAAATTTTAGGGTACTTTTTTATTTTTTGACTTTTCATTTTGCAAATCCTCCCATAAAGCGGGGGATGGGGCATTTCCAGATCGTGCACAGGTCTGCTGTCTATAGGCCTGTCAGTGTGTCCTCACTCAGGTATATTAAATGTGGCTGCGTCAGTAGTCGTGGTTTACACATGACCTGGCTGTGCTATATAACGTCCAACTGATGAAAAATCGGTGCGACACGGAAGTAAAACCCCTGGGATTTTTTAGTTATATATGTGGTAAACAAATACTTAAATAAATAAATTAAATATATGTATATACCGTATTTGTTTGTTTGCGTCTTTTCCTTTCATCTCTATACAATTTTGCATGTCTGAAATGATTCTTACAAAAATTAAAACAAAGACCTGTGCTCTGTGCACAGTCCGGCAATGCCCCGCTTTGACTTAAGAACATAATAATACAAAAGCAAACCTGTGCACGGTCTGAAAATGCCCCCTTCCCACTTTATTGAAGGATTTGCTTTCCACCCTCCGTTTTATTCCCCCCCACCGCCTAAAAATGAAAAAGTATTCAAAAAATTATGACGCCATTTCGACCTATTATGACGCCATCATCATAGGTGTTTTTGGTCGGGTCCGCTAGGGGGGTCCACCCCCGAGTGGAAGGCCAAAATTTTTAGGGGGGGTCCGGACCCCCCTGGCTTTTTAGGGGGGTCGACCCCGGGTGCGAGATTTCAAATTTAGAGGGGGTCAGGGGGGTCCAATTTTTTAGCAAAATTTTTTTAACTCAATAATTAAGTGTTTTTAGGTCTAATATTGAATTTTATGTATTAAAACAGCCTATTTAGGCCTAAAAAGTGTATTTAAACACTGTTTTTAACTAAAAAACCGTGTTTTTGACAGTAAATAAAAAAATATACTTCCAAATTGGTCGGGAGAGGGGGTCAGCCTCGCTAGGGGGGTTGTCAGGCTGGACCGCTCTCGAGCTTTGGGGGGGAGAGGGGGCCCCTGAATTTTTTCTAGGGGGGGGGGTCCAAAATTTTGGCTCTAGGGTGGGGGAGGGTGGAGGTGGACCCCTCTATTCCCCCCCCAAAAAAAAACACCTATGGCCATCATCTCCAATTTTTTCCAGTTTTTTGCCTATTTCAATGATTTTTACCTCTTTTTACTTAAATTTTGCTTTGTCTTTTTTCCCCTTTTTTTCTCCTTTTCCTCTGCTTTCCCGCCGTTTCAAAAAATGTTCCCTCCCTCAATAAAACCCAAGTGGGCAATGCTCAGGTATATCTGTTAAGATAATGGAAAAAGTTTGTTTTTGACTTAGCTTAATTTAAAAACCATCCTTTTTCTTAAAAACTTAAATAGCTGTTAAAGGTTTAATTTTCCACTTAAAGGCACAATTGAACACGGTTTATATTTCGCCTTTTTTGTCCCATTTTTCCTTTTTTTTTTGTCTTTTTTTCTCCTTTTTTTCTCTTTTTTCCCTTTTTCCCCTGCTTGCCCCCCCGCCCCCCTACAAAATATTAGTCGACGGGGGTTTGCTTTTAACGGGGGTAAGAAAGATCAGTGGGCGTACGCGTAGGGTAGAATGATGTTTACCCCGGGTAAATGACTTTGAATTCTAAGAGAGAGGGCTCGGCTCTTCGTCCTAGTCTTAGCGAAGGTGAGATCACCCTTGGCTTTCTAGGGAATCGACCCAGGGTGGAAAGTTTTGAAATCTCTAAAGGGGGTTCTCAGGTGCAGTGGCGTGCCCAGGGGGGGGCGGGGGGGCGGCCTCCCCCTCCCCCCGAAATCCGGCGAAGCCGGATTTTTTTGTAAGGGGGGACCCTTACGTTTTTTGAATTTCGGGAGAGAAAATTTGTTTTCTTAAATATTAATACAGAAACTTTCCTGATGCCTTCCAAAAGCATATTAATAGTCAAAAAACCAAATTTTCCCCGCTTCGCGGGTAGTTTAAATTGACAATTTATCTCAGTTTTTCAATTTCAAATCTATTTTGCCGCTCAATAGTTAAGGCATACATGTTAAATAAAACTACTCTAAACATTATTAACCTTTTATTAACGTTTTACACACATGTTTTAAATGGATAGGAATAAAAAAAACCTTAACTTTTGTTTTAATTATCATCTGGAATTAAAATTTCTAGTGTATTTTAGCGCCTTAAATTAAAAATTTTCTCCCCCGGGGCATTCTGCCCCCGGACCCCTGACAGGGGGCTCTGCCCCTTGCCCCGCTGGGGGGCTATCGCCCCCCAGACCCCCCATTTCTGGGGGCTGCCACCCCCCAGACCCCCCTCAGGGTTAGTATGTACCCCCCCAGACCCCCCCCCCGAAATGAAATCCTGGGCACGCCACTGCTCAGGTGGCCTGTGATACGGTGCCTGAAGGAAAATATTTTTAAACCATTAAAATGTTTAATCATTGTTTTTTTATATAGGAATAGGATAATATGTAAAAACACGATTTTTTGTTAAAAATTGGGGGAGAGGGGAGTGTCAGATTTTAAATTCTAGGGGGCTCAGCTCAAGGGTATATAATAAAATTGGAATTTCGGGGGAGGGAGTGTCCCATAATTTTTCTAGGGGGAGCAAAATTTCGAGGCCAGGAGGGTAGGGAACACACGCAGACGTGACGTGACGTAATCCCTATTTTCACCTATGGATTTTTTAAATATGTATAAAAAATTATTTGGTCGTGGAACCGCTTTCTTGTTTCTCTAACTTCATTCTTAAAAGTGCGGTGCGGAGCAAGGGCGTAGCCGGGGAGGGGGGTTATGTATTGGGGTTGTAACGTGTAACCATAGGTGGGCAGGGGGGTTATACCCCCTGCCTAAAATCCCGAATATAGCCGACACCCCCCTAAAATTAAGGGGTACTCCGGACAACCCCCTAAAATTTGGGGGGTCCCAGTACTAAAAACGCTAAAAATAGGGTATTTGAGGTATACCCCCAAAAAATTTTTTGGGAAACCCCCCCCCAATTTTCGGGGATCGGGTATACCCCCCAAAATCCGAGAGGCTGCCCACCTATGGTTGTAATGTAACCCCCCTTTTGGGCTGGCGGAGGTAAAAATTTTGGGGTCCTAAGAGAAAAATTTTAAAAAATTTTCTCGCGCTTCGCTCCGCTCAGCGCTCGACATTTATATACCTTTTTACGACTTTTAAGTGATGTTGTTCAAAGACAATTTTTGAAAATTTTTTTGTGCTGTCGCACGATTTTTAATGTTATACTTTTTTAAACCTATAATTTTTCAAGTTTAACTTGAAGAAACAATGCAAATAAGAGCAAAAGGAATCACTTAGCGCGAAGCGCAAAACTTTTTACCCTTTTTTATTGTCTTTTTTACGGTATTTTGAAAATTTGGAGTACAACCCCCTTCCTTTCAAAAAATTTGTATGGAGTACAACCCCGAACCTTCTTCTGAAATCCTGGCTACGCCCCTGGTGCGGAGTCAAACTTTTTGTCTTCAATTTTTTTAATTTTTTGTGAAAACCTTATTCCTGCCCCCAAATAGCTCACAGAAATTTTTTTCAACAAAATATGTCCAGTGGTTCAGGAGTTATGACCCCCCAAAACCATAAATGGGCACGGGGGGTTGGGGGGTTAACCATAGGTGTTTTAGTCGGGTCCGCTAGGGGGGGTCCACCCCCGGGTCGAAGGCCAGAATTTTTTAGGGGGTCTGGACCCCCTGGCTTTTTAGGGGGGTTGACCGCGGGTGAGTGATTTCAAATTTAGGGGAGGGGGGTCAGGGGGGTCCAATTTTTTAGCAAAATTTTTTTAACTCAATAATTTAAGTGTTTTTAGGTCTAATATTGAATTTTATGTATTAAAACAGCCTATTTAGGCCTAAAAAGTGTATTTAAACACTGTTTTTAACTAAAAAACCGTGTTTTTGACAGTAAATAAAAAAATATACTTCCAAATTGGTCGGGAGGGGGGTCAGGCCGGACCGCTCTCGAGCTTTGGGGGGAAAGGGGGGAGCCCTGAATTTTTTCCAGGGGGATTCCAAAATTTTGGCTCTAGGGGGGGGGGGTGAACCCCTCTGTCCCCCCCCCCAAAAAAAAAACACTTATGGGGTTAACCCCCCCCCCCGAATTCTGAGAAAAAGGGGGTTTAACCACCCCCCCCCACTCAGAAGTGGTGGGGGGGGGAGAAAAAGTTAACCCCCCAATTTTGGAAAAATGAAGAAAAAAAATGTCTTTAAAATGACTTCTAACTGCCTCCAAACTTAAGTGTTGAGGTCAAAATGAAGGTTTTAAGCAATAAAAAGCTCAAAAATGCAATAAAATAGGCTTTTTGACCTAAAATTAGCGTTTTCTACCTATTTTTCCTTCAAAATCGAAAAACGATATGGGTAAAATGCACTCCAGAAAAAAAAACGATATGGGTATTTTGCGTTTCTCGGATTTTAACCCCCCCCCTAATTTGGGGTTTAACCCCCCCACTCCGGACCAACTTGCCCATGTATGCCCAAAACGCGTTTTTCAACAATTCTGTAAGTGAAAGATTGATCAATGGGTATAACGATTTACGTTACAAATTATGCACTCCAAGAATTTGATACCTTGATCGTTAACATTGGTGCAGTATTTGTCAAAATATTGCGGCTAATTTTTACTTTAATTTGATACCTTGATCGTTACGATTGGTGCAGTATTTGTCGAAATATGCGTTTCCCGTACAAAAAACCCGCAATTTTTTCGTTAAAAGCAACAAACGACGGGTGTTTTACCGTTTATAGTCCCTAACAGTTGTTTGTTTATACACAGGTGGAATTATACCCATTGAGCAACCTTTTACGCACAGAATTGTTGAAAAACACCTTTTTAAGGGGTCTTAACTCCTGAACCACTGGGGATATTCTGTTGAAAAATTTTTTGTGTGCTATTGGTAGCAGGGGTAAGGTTTTTACAAAATTTTGACTGCGCACCGCACATTTAAAGAATGAGGTTGATTGACGGTTGTAAGCTAAAAATGACATAATGCTGAATGTAAACTATGATTTGAAAAAATGGGGTGGGTGGGATTTATAATTATAGAAACCCTTGTACCAGAGGTTTATAATTCGAGGTGTTTCGAAGTACAGCCGATCCCACCCCCTCCCAATCCGAAAGGGGGCATTGCAAATTGCACGAGTCGCAAAACAATGTTTCCAAATGATAGAATGTCATGCAAAAAGAGAAATGGGGTGTTAGTGACAAGATGGCTTTGAGATAGGAGAAGGTGAGGAGAAATAGATAGGTCGGACGCAGTGTTTCCAGTGTTGCCTGGTTACATTGATTCTCATCCATTTATTATCACAGCCTTAAACCTGCTCGCTGTTCCCGGCTGGACATTTTTTGCATGCTAGTTGCTAGATTATATATGTAGTATAAATAACTGATTTCTTCATATGAAAAATATTCACCGGACAGTTTTTTCTGTATTGTCGTGTGTATTATGCATTTTTGAAAAAGAAATATTTCTTTGCCTTTTTTGGGTCTTAAAAAACCATCTTGTATGTGTATGTAATGTCTTACTTCTTACACATATATAATACACATATAGTGTCAAATGTATGTAATAAATGTTTGTTTGTCTTTGTCTTATTATATATGTGTTGTATCATAGGTTTTCGAGGGAGGTGTGTATTTATATTTTAATAGATAATATATCATAGGTGGGCAGCCTTCAGGATTTTGGGGGGTATACTCGACCACCAAAAATTGGCAGAGGGTGTCCTAAAAAAATTTTGGGTCCTCGTAGTACTGGAAGGACCCCCCCCCAATTTTAAGAGGGAGGGATGTCCGGGGTACCCCCAAATTTTAGAAGGAGAGTTGTCGGCAGTAATAGGGATTTTTAAGGGGTATATAAGGGGCATACAACCAACCCCCAACTTCCTCCTGCCAAAAATAGGGTATTTAAACTTAAGGTGTATATACCCCAAAAAATAAAAAAAACAACACTTTAAGGTCTCTCCGGACAGTTTTTATTGCAGAGCGTTCAGTAGTAAACCAATTGCAATAAAGAGCAAAAATTACTCATTTTTTTACATACAATTGAGTTTTTAATTATTATACTTAGAGTATTATAATATTTTAAGATATTCAAATGACGAAAATTTGACTAATTGGCGAAAAGCAGGCAACAAATCCTGATTACAATAACGATATTTTTTGAATTTATTTTAAATAAATTTTTAAAATTGTAAAAAAATAAAAAAAAACATTATTAAAATCAAAAAAAATGTGGCCAAATATGTTTTATGTGGGAATCGATCTCGGGACCTTTCAAAAAAATTGACTACGCGGTAACCGACTATGCCACTGCTACCATGGGATGATGAGCTCTAAAAGCGATTTATAAACCACCCTTCTGAAAAAAATTGATAAAACGCACGACGCACGACAGAACTATTTATGCGTTAAAAAAACAAAAGATGTTATGGCCTTCCAAAAATTATAAATTTCAATAGAAATATACTATCTGAAGCTTTAAATTTTACCGAATTAAATTAAATCGAAGTTTCACTGAAATTTTGGAAAAATTAACCCCCATTTTTCACGGAAAATTGTATATTAAACCATAAATACAACAGTATTCAATTTAATTTTTACGTACGTGAAAGATGGTAACGGTGACTCTATCTAAAATATTTTTTTTAATAAATAGTGTGCAGTAAATATTTTTAAGAGTTTTAAAAAAATTTCATTGCAATTTGATTTTTAATATCAATTATTTCAATTACTTACAATAATATAATAAATGTTCACTTTATAATCGTGATATTTCTGCCTTTTTAACACTCATATAAATTTTTTAGTGAAATATTACTGTATTCCACGAGATCTCGTATGCCAAAAATCGCGATTTTCCATACTTAAGAAAACTGTCCGGAGAGACCTTAATACCTACCCTCCAAATTTGAGGGGGAGGGGAGGGGGTGGTGGTCCAGTATACCCTCCCAGACCTGTGCACGGTCTGGAATTCCCCGTCGCTTTATTGGAGGATTTGCCCCCCCTGTTTTATTGCCCCCCACCGCCAAAAAATGAAAAAGTACTCTAAAATTATGACGTCATTTTTGACCTATGATGACCCCATCATCGCTTTTTTTTAGGTTTTAGCCTATTTCAATGTCTTTTAAGCTATTTTAGACCTATTTTGCCTTATTTTTGTTTTTTTTTGTCCCTTTTTCCCGGGTCATTCATTCCATGTCAAATCAACAAATCGATTTAACGCACCATCTTTGATTTTGCTGAAATTTGGTATGCTCATTGGTCACCGAAGGGGGGGGGTCACCCCCCCTACGGCCTCTGAGACCTACCCCCCCCCCTAAGGCCCATTTTTGACCCCTCCCCCCCAATCGACCCCTTGAACCCCTGACCCCCCCCCCCAAGGCCCATTTTTGACCACCCCCCCACTAGACAATCCCAAAAAATGTTTAAAAAATGGTCAAATTTCGTCAAAAAATTGTTAATTTTGGTCAAAAAAAACACCCCGGGGTGTGACCACCCCCCTGCTTTTTTTCAAAAAAAAACACCCCGGGGTGTGACCCCCCCCTGGAGGTCAAAAACCTCCACACCCCGGGGTGTGGACCCCCCCCTGAGCCGTCGAAGGTCGGTGACCTATGGGTATGCTTGTAGTCCATAGGTGTTTTTGGTCGGGTCCGCTGGGGGGGGGGTTCCACGATCTACCCCCGGGTGGAAGGCCAAAATTTTTTAAGGGGGGGTGGTTCGGACCCCTCTGGCTTTTAGGGGGAGTCAGGGGGTCCAATTTTTTAACTCAATAATTAAGTGTTTTAGGTCTAATATTGAATTTTATGTACAAAACAGCCTATTTAGGCCTAAAAAGTGTATTTAAACACTGTTTTTAACTAAAAACCGTGTTTTTGCCAATAAATAAAAAAATATACTTCCAAATTGGTTGGGAGAGGGGAGGGGGGGTCAGCCTCGCTAGGGGGGGCAGGCCGGACCGCTCTCGAGCTTTGTGAGGAGGGAGGGGGGGTCCAAAATTTTGGCTCTAGGGGGGATGGACCTCTCTGTCCCCCTCAAGCAAAAACACCTGTTGTAGACCCAATGCTCAAATAAGAAATATTTCAAATTTTAGCCCCCAAAACATTTTGGTTATAAAGTTATGACCCCCTTAAATTTGGGCTTTCGGTCCCGATTTCGACTGAACATCCTATTTTCAAACAGGCATATTGGAATCATAGGTCACCGAAAAGGGGGGGGGGGGTGGGGGGGGACACCCCCCCCCTACGGCCTCTGAGACCTCCCCCCCTAAGGCCCATTTTTGACCCCTCCCCCCCATCTTCGACCCCCTTGAACCCCTGACCCCCCCCCCTAAGGCCCATTTTGACCACCCCCCACCAGACAATCCCAAAAAATGCTTAAAAAATGGTCAAATTTCGTCAAAAAATTGTCAATTTTGGTCAAAAAAAAACACCCCGGGGTGTGACCACCCCCCCTGCTGTTTTTCAAAAAAAACACCCCGGGGGGTGTCACCCCCCGCTGGAGGTCAAAAACCTCCACACCCCGGGGTGTGGACCCCCCCCCCTGAGCCGTCGAAGGTCGGTGACCTATGATTGGAATTATTAACACCAATAACCCCTTCAATATATAGAATTTGAAAGCTAATGGCCAGCTCTATCTGATAAAACTAAAATAAAAATACTGTTTGGGGCCAAAAAAAGTTATAGTGAAATATATAAAAAATCATCATCACCAATTTTAATGATTTTTTTACTGAGTAAAGATAATACATTTGGGTCATACATGGGCAAGTTGGTCCGGAGTGGGGGAGTTAAACCCCAAATTAGGGGGGGGGGTTAAAATCCAAGAAACGCAAAATACCCATATCGTTTTTTTTTTGGAGTGCATTTCACCCATATCGTTTTTCGATTTTGAAGGAAAAATAGGTAAAAAACGCTAATTTTAGGTCAAAAAGCCCTTTTTATTGCATTTTTTAAACTTTTTATTGCTTAAAACATTCATTTTGACCTCAAAACTTAAGTTGGAGGCAGTTAGAAGTCATTTTAAATACACTTTTTTCTTCATTTTTCCAAAATTGGGGGGGGGTTAACCTTTTCTTCCCCCCCCCACTTCTGAGTGGGGGGGGGGTTAAACCCCCCTTCTCAGAATTTGGGGGGGGGTTAACCCCCCCGTGCCCATGTATGATTTGGGTGCATGCATATAAAATTTCGTTAGCGAAGTTTGCCTCTATAGCTCACAATAAAGAAAAGATTCGTACTAACTTGTCGAAATTCAACGAGTCTCGTTAAATATTAACTATTTATAACACTTCTCACCATAGATGAGAAAGGGAGGGCAGGGTGGGGTCCACCCCCCTAGCCTCGAAATTTTGGGACTCCCACTACATAGATGAACACGGTCAAAAAGCCAGGGGGGTGTTTACCCAGGGTAAATGACATTTCAAAATCTAGGAGGGGGGTCCTAGGCATAGGTGTTTTTGGTCGGATCCGCTAGGTGGGGTCCAGGGGGGCCCGGACCCTCCTGGCTTTTTAGGGGGGGTCGACCCCGGGTGCGAGATTTCAAATTTAGGGGGAGGGGGATGGGAGGTCCCATTTTTTAGCAAAATTTTTTTAACTCAATAATTTAGCGAGTACACGAACTGAACGGAAGTACATA
>JASAMX010000877.1:0-10145 GCA_030248175.1 Microlaimidae sp. YZB2_3 | reverse complement strand
AACATAACAAATAAAAAGCTCACGACAGTCATCTACATATAATTAACTCTCATTTGAGCTATCAAACGTCGTATTCCGTCCAGGATTACCAAAGATATAGTCCAAAATCAAAAATGCCCAATTGGAAAAAGTGCGGAAATTAAATGCACTACCCTATATACTTACCCGACAAGATAATAAACTATTTTTGAAAAAAAAGTAAATTTCCATATTCTTTTTTTGTTTTTTTAAATTTTGTAAAAATTATAAGGTTTAGAGGGTAATAATAAAGAATGTATCGGTTTGTTTGTTTTTCAATTAAGTTTTGTTGTTTTTTTAAATAAAGCTACTGTGTGGTCAAAATAAACTATGCGTGCGTGAACTTAAACTAAGGATTGAAATGTCTATATATGCAATTTTGTATGAAGGTTTTTGAAATAAATATTGTAGGTTTTACTGATAACTAACAATAATTACAATAGACAAATCGATACCAAGTTTTTTGCCACAAATAAATAAAATTTTAACTATTTAAGACAGCGGATTATGCCGGTAAAAATGGGAAGCCTTTTTTGGGAAGGTACGTGTCTACCTGCCTCGTATACCTATTTCCATCGCAAATTTGGCTACCTCCTACGTAAATTCAAGACATATGTAAAACTGTTTCTGTCTTAGACAAAAAACTTTACAAAATCCAAAAAATGTTTTTATAAATTGTTATTGTGTTTTAATCCTTTATTTTACAAGGTTGAAAGTAACTTCGAAGCTTACTTTTCCAGAGCTCCGGTGCCACACCAGAGTACTGCTTCCATATTTTCAGATCAATATGAACATGTTATTTTTCTTCGGGGCCCGCGTGGGATTTTTTCGCGGGGAGGTGACGAAACTGCTGGACGATATTAAAGCTTTGCGACCCGACTATTTTGCGGTGGTCCCCCGCCTTCTCAACGCTTTCCATTCAAAAGTGGAGTCCGGGTTGGCCGTCGCCAGTCCGTTAAAAACCTGGCTCTACAGAACTGCATACGCGTACGTTTTTTCATTCTATTGTCTACAAGATTTCTAGAATTCTAGAATAATTAAAGGTAAACCCACCGTGGCTGCAACAGTTGTTCGTTGAATTAAAAAATCCACCCATTAAGTAACCACTCAAATCACGAGAATCCAACATTACTTTATCAGCCAATTAGATTCCATTTATTACGAAGTATTTGTTTATATATGTGGTTTTGAACTTATATTAAATGGTGACGTGGCGCAATCGGTTATGGCGTAGTCGCTTTGACAGAAATGAGAAGGTCGAGCCCTCATAAAACCGCCCTCATAAAACCACATTTTTATTTTTATGTTAATAAATTTTTGTTTAAATTTTTTTTTAATTTTAGAACTTTATTCACATAAATTAAAAACAAAAACATCATTAGTTTCCTGCTTTTTGCCAATTTGTCAATTTTTTGTCAGTTGGATATTCTACATAAAATATAATTTTTATGTGAGTAAAATACCGTAATTTTTGCTATGTTTCACAATTGGTTTATACTACTTAACGCTTTGCAGCGAAAAATATCAGGAGAAACTTTAACATTTGATTTATAAATTATAATTTTCACAAACACATTGCAGTTTCTAAAAATTGCTGATCTTGTGTGAACGAAAAAATTTCTCCGCATGAAAGTCGTGTGGGCGTGTCTAAATTAGTCACGTAAGCACACTGTTGTAGCTACGTTTGGTTTACCTTTAGTTTAATAATTTTCATTCTAGTGCATGCACGACTTTTAGAACTCTTGAACAAGTAGTTAAATATTTTCGTATTAATTAAACTACCGACGCGTTTTACAGATTAGTTCCTGTAAAGTTTACGATTCCTTCGACAATAATATTTATCACAAAAGAATACCCAACTCACATTAAATTTTTTATCAACATATTTCTAAAAAGTCGCTCATGAGAACTTTTTGTGTGCGTTGTCTCGCAAAAATTTTACATTTTTTACGAGTTTTCTAGCGCAACGATTTCTAACAAAATGTTACTCACAAAATTGTCTATACAGAGAGACGTTTAAAAAACATACTGTATAAATTAAAAAGCAATTATGTTGATAAAGTTTTACGAAAGTTAAAGCGAATATCTTGAACTTAATTTACTTTAATTATCCGTTGCTAAAGTATTGATTAGTAATGTTCTTCAGAGTTACAAGCTCTAGAGCGGATCTTTACTTTTTGGAACTCCGCAGCAACTTTTGTAGCTATGAAGATCCGTCCTATCTAGTACTAATTTCATGAATAATTAATATTTTATAGATCATTTTGTTAACTTTTTTTCAAAAAACTTGGTGTTCATTTTCTAAAAAACTTATTTTTTAAAAATGAGAATTCCAAATAAGCTTTGAAATTCTAATATAAAGAACAAAACCCTGAATATCTCTTTGCTTTAAATGATCGAAGATTCGAAGCATGATATTTGTGGAAGGGAAGGTCTTGAATATTACTAGTATTGATGTTCTAAAAGGTGTAAAATTGCAAAAATTGCAAAATTGCTGTTGGGTAACTAAGGTGTAAAATTGCAAAAGTATACAAGATTGATCGTTATTTTCGTAAGGATGCAGAAATCAATCGCGAAAAACTAATTTTCAGCTGACCCAAAAACCTCTGACTTAATTTAAAAAAAACATAGGTGTCGAAGAGTAAATAAAATCAACGTGACTCTGACTCGTTTTGTTTATATTAGTTGTGTATTAAGATATAAAAAGAGTCACAGTTACGAGTATTTTACGACGCATCTGGCTCATTGTGTCAGAGTAACGACGATAATACATTAGTCATATTATAAAATTCATTTAACCCGTTCATGTGTTCACTTTTTTCCCGTTACCACGGTGAAACTATCGTCCAACGTTGGTGGTATTAAAATATATAATATAATAATAAAGGACAAATATGTGACTACATATATGGCTGAAACAGATTTGCTGGTTATATATCGTGATTTTTTTTTCATAATTTTAGAAGCAAACTGGCGGAACTAAAACAGGGAATTGTCCGTAAGAACAGCATTTGGGACAAACTCATTTTCCGCAAGTTACAAAATGAACTGGGCGGTCAAGTTAAAGTATTGATCACGGGATCTGCACCGGTATCGCCGGATGTCCTGGAATTTACGAAGGTAAGTTGAACTCCTGAAATTGGCACGGGGTCTTTAGAGCCACAAGCAGGGAACTTGGAGCCGTCAAAATTTTTTTTGAAAACTTGGAGCCACGAACAATGGGAGCTGGAAGCCATAAGAAAAAATTGGCTTGGACTTAGATTTAGGCTTTGGTTAGGCTTAGGTAAAAGTCTTATCGATTTTTATTTTTGGCTCCAAGTTCCCCCCACCTACGGCTCCAAGTTTCCTATTTTGGTTCCAAGTTCCCTTATTTGTTCCAAGTTCCAGCTTAAAGTTCCCAAGGCTCCGTCAAATTTATGAAAATTGTAACTCTCATAATTCCCCACCATATAACATAAAAATAACCCTTTAAAATGTTATTCATGTTAACACTAATTCAGAGAATACCAGGAAGGTGTTTTTTTGTTTTGAGAGCAGTAATTTAATTAAGTTTTTGGGCCGAAATTTCCATTTTGCCTCTTAAGCTTGGTCTTACGTATAGGTTTTAACTATAGAAAATGTTCTCTCTATCTATATCTTTCTGACAATGTTAGCTTTAAGTTCCCCAAGTCTTAGGAATTTTAAAAATTGTATTTAAAACATTCATTTGTTTGCATAGGTGGCATTCGGTGCGGTCGTTTTCGAGGGCTACGGTCAAACGGAATGCACGGCCGGGGCGTCCATGACTTGGCCCATGGAGACTTGCGGTGGCCAAGTCGGAGCTCCCACTCCCTGTTGCGAAATTCGTCTGGATGACATTCCTGAAATGGACTATTTTGCTAAGGTGGGTGTTGTATTCTTCTTTTTTTTTGGTCTTTTCGTACCATAAAAGTGATAAGTGAGCATATTTCAGCAACAAAAATAGTCGATGTACCAATTCTCACTAACAAAATTTCCAGCTGTGAAATGCGCCTTGATTACATTTCTAAAATGGACTAATTCACTAAGGTTGGTATGGTTTTTTTTTGCTTAGTTTCATTTTACCATAAAAATCTTTAAATGATCATATCTCACTAACAAAACAGTGAATTTACCAATTCTCAATAACAAAATTTCTAGCTGTAAAATTCGCCTGGGTGACATTTTTAAAATGGACTAGTTCGCTAATGTGGGTATGGTTTTTTTGCTTAGTCTTTTTGTACCATGAAAATTTTTAAATGATCATATCTCACAAACAAAATTGTCAATTTACGATTCACCTACAAATTTCCAGCCCCCCGCTGCGAAAGTTTTGTTATCCAAATCTCGCAAAGCTTTAATATCAGTTTCACGTATTTACCATGCATTTTTTAGCATTCTTCTATACGGTTTTCATGTCATATTTCTAAAAGAAATATAATTATTTATTATTCTGTTTTTTTTTTAAAAAGGTAAACTGATTAATTATATCTAGGATCAAAAAGGCGAGGTGGTTTTTTCCCAGATTTGTTTGTTTTGATTTTTTGTTTTTTTCTTGCTGTTTTGTTTTGTTTTTTGTTTGTTTGTTTGTTTTTGTTTTTGTGTTTTAGTGCATCCGCGGCGGAATAGTGACACCCGGTTATTTTAAAAATCCCACCAAAACCAAAGAAACCATAGACGAGGACGGGTGGTTGCATACGGGGGACGTGGGGCAGTGGACCGAGAACGGCTGCCTGCGTATAATCGATAGGAAGAAGCATATTTTCAAACTGGCTCAGGGAGAATATGTCGCTCCGGAGAAATTGGAGTCGGTGTACGTTCAGCTGCCGGAAATTGCTCAGGTAGAATTGTTATAAAAATTCTCAATGAAACAATCGATATTTTATAATATCGTTTATTGTATAAATAGCGCGAGCAATAAATTAAAATTAGTAAATTATAAAGTGCACATTTATTATATTATTGGCAGTAGTTGAAATAATTGATATTAAAAATCATATTGCAACGAAATTCTTTTAAAACCCTTAGAAATTTGAACTACTTCTTATTTATCAGGGAAAATACTTCCAATAAAGAAGAATTGTTACCCTTTTTCACGTACGTAACAATTTATGGAAATATTTTTGTATTTATGGTTTAATATAAAATTTTCCGTAAAAAATGGGGATTAATTTTTTCAAAATTGCGGTGAGACTTCGATTTAAATTAATTTGGTAAAATTTAAAGCTCCAGATAGTAAATTTCTATTGAAATTTATAATTTTTGGAAGGCTATAATATCTTTTGTATTTTTGACGCATAAATAGTTCTGTCGTGCGTTTTATCGATTTATTTCAGTGAGTTTGTTTATAAATCGCATTTAGAGCTTATCAACCCATGGTTGCAGTGGCATAGTCGGTTAGCGCGTCGTCAAATTTTTGATAGGTCCTAAGATCGATTCCCACATAAAACATATTTGGTCATAATTTTAGTTTGATTTTAATAATGTTTTTATTTTATTTTTTTATAATTTTTAAAATTTATTTCACATAAATTCAACATTATTGTAAAATGAAGTTATTGCCTGCTTTTCGCCAATTAGTCAAATTTTCGTCATTTGTATATCTTAAAATATTATAATACTCTATAAGTATAATAATTCAAAAATAAATTTTGTGTAAATAAAAATGGGAAATTTTTGCTCTTTATTGCAATTGGTTTACTACTAAACGCTCTGCAATAAAAACTGTCCGGAGAGGCCTTAAAGGTGCGGTGCGGAGTCCAACTTTTTGTCTTTGATTTTAATAATTTTTTTAGAAAACCTTAGCCCTTCCCCCAATAGCCCACAATAATATTTTCAACAGAATATCTCCCGTGGTTCAGGACTTTTGACCCCACAAAATGGCATTTTTTTGACAATTCTGTACGTAAAAGATTGCTCAATGAGTATAACGATTTAAGTTACAAATTGTGTACTTAAAAAAAGTGGCTACTTTCTACTTTAATTTGTTACCTTGATCGTTAAGATTTGTGTAGTATTTGTCGGGATATTGCGTTTTTTGTACAAAAAAACCTTGATTTTTTCGCTAAAAACACAAAATGAATGAAAGAAAATTTGGGCAAACTTCACAAAATCACTGCCGTTGTTTGGGGTTTTTAACAAAAATAGTTGCGGGTTTTTTTTGTACGGGAAACGCAATCTTTCGACAAATACTGCACAAATCTTAACGATCAAGGTACCAAAATAAACTAGAAAGTAGCTTCCTTCTTTAAGCTTATAATTTGTAACGTAAATTGTTATACCCATTGAACAATCTGTCACGTACAAAATTGTCGAAAAACGCCATTTTTGGGGTCATAACTCCTGACGGGAGATATTTTGTTGAAAAAAATTTTTTGGGCTATTAAAGGCAGGGGTAATGTTTTTACAAAAAATTATCAAAATAGAAAACAAAAAGTTTGACTCCGCACCGCACGTTTTGTTAAGGATTTCAAAATAAAAAAACTGTTAGGGATTTCAAATTTTCGGCTCCAAATACTCCAAGCTGAACTCGTTTAGGTTTTCGTTGACGGGAACAGTTTTCGCCGGTATCTTGTAGCCGTGGTGGTTCCGGACGAAACCGTTCTCCGAAAGTGGTACAGTACGCGGCAGAATTTCAGCCAATCACCGACGGTCACCCTGGCGGAGCTCTGCGCCCTCCCGGAGGCTCGCGCCGCGGTCCTGGCCAAAATGCAGGACTGCGCCGGACGCAACGGACTGAACCGGATGGAAACAGTGCGCGGGGTCCATTTGTCCCCGGTGCCTTTTTCCGTCGCGAACGATCTCCTCACGCCGACGATGAAGAGCAAGCGCTCGGAGCTCCGGAGGCACTTCGCCGACGTCATCGATAGATTGTACAGCGAGTTTAATATTAAATAATAAGCGGCCGTGCAGTTTCACCTCCTGCCGATTTCGGGTCGTTGGAGCCGAGGGAATTGGGATCCGCGAGAAGTTTTGACAGTCTAATTTTGCGTTATAATCTAGAAAATTTTGGCGTAAACTGTAAAGTTAAGCAAACACGTAATAAAATCATAAATTTTAATAAGTCACTAATAAATCGGTTCCAGGTACGTTTCGGCTCCATTGACCGCGTATACAGCTGCCCAATCCAATTTTGGATTATTCATTATTTATTTTACTAATAATTGCAAGGGTAACTGACTTAATTTCGAAAGGTCTAAATTTTGGTTATTGGATTTTGTATTCGTATTAAATGATCTTTCTCCGAATTGCTCGAGTCGTTGTTACTCTGACACAATGAGCCAGATGCGTCGTAAAATACTGGTAACTGTGACTCTTTTTATATCTTAACACACAATTAATCTAAACAAAATGAGTCAGAGTCACGATGATTTTATACTGATTGTGACTCTTTATGTCAGAGTAACGACGGAATACAAGATAGACACAACTTGTTAACATGATATTGCTTTTAGATAAAATATAGCAATTGACAAACATTAAGGCTTGCTTGATATTTGACCGGGACAAAATTAAACTTGTAATAGTGAAAGATTTGTAACCTATTTCAATTTTAATGAGTGAAAAAGGATCGATGGATTATATAAATTCTATTCTTATGGGAACTACTTTTTCCATTATTTGCAAAGAAAAAGCACCTCCCATAAGAAAATTAAAAAAACAATTTTTACCTTAACTAAACACAATATTATCAACCGTTGCTTAAATGTATCCCCGTTATTAGCCTCAGCACTGGTAAAAATTCAAAATTTGTTTTGAAATCAAAAATTCAAAAATTTTTTTTTCTTTTTATAAAACTATTTTATGTAATACTAAAAATGTACCAATCTTTTGTTTTATTTTATTTTACTGTGTTTGAGAACGGTAGGTGACTGCGAAACTGGGGCCTATTTCATAAATCTTGCTTGTAATTATTTTACAGGTGTAACTTAATAAACGCATATTTTTCTTTAGTATTTTTAATTAAAAAGTATATTAATAGAATTGCGTTTAGAATCTAAAAAATTATAAATTTATAAATTCTGTAAATTTCACAGTTATGTACTAATTTTTTAATTAATAGAATAGAAAGAAATTAAATGCGTTTATTAATTTAAAATTACAAAGATCTTTATAAAATAGGCTCCTGGTCACACGTTTTATAGTTAAAAAAACTTCTGCGCCAAAATCCCATATTGTATTCAAATTCTATTACATAAAATATCCTTGGGTTTTGATTGACTGAATTTTTGAACAAAAAAAGTAATTAATTAACTATTATTAAAAGTCGTCCATTTTTTTTAATTTGATTGCAAAGTGGTGTCCTAATTTTTAAAGATATAATATTCCTAAGTCAATTACCCTTTTTATAAATTTTATTTTGTATTTTCCAGTTTTTTAAACAGTGATTCGTGAACATAAAATTTGTGGTGTTTAACCGTTTTTGATTATTACAGTGACTTTTGCGAAAAACACAGTTGATGACTTTTGTGTATAAGGGAAGACTAGGCTAAGTACTAAAGTAACGTTTTGTATTGAACACCAATGAAGCCATCCTCATCTGCGGTTGAGACGCAATTTTTCGCTTGAATAATCAGAAAGGGTTAATTTTAAAAGAAATTCTGTAAATGAAACCTAATAAATGAATTAATAAAACACTTATGATAAACGAGTTTTAACATTTATGGTTTAGTAAAACAAAGCACCTAGGCTTAATAGACAGTAGCGAATTTTAATTTTGTTTGGAAAGTTAAAAAAATCCGTAATTTTTTGACAGTTAAAAAATCTAGTATACTTTTAAAATTTTAAAAATTATTATAAAAAAAATTGCGCCTTTTGAGATTTTTGTTCGTAAAAAAATAACTAAAGTTTAGTTTAAACTAAAATTTAATGGTTATTAGAGTTGATGACTAAAGCTTTAAAAATCAAATTTTTGGAATTTTTTGGTAGTTATCTTCAAAATTCCGAGTTTTATACAAATCGAACATTTTTAAAGGGGATAACTCGCATTTGCAAATAACAATTGATGAATCCCACATAAGATAATAATTTGCATACAGTGCGTTTCAATTTATATAAGCACGATTGGCACTAAGCTTTAAATTCAATTGTTACACTATGCGTTTCAATTCAATTGGTCGTTCCGTATAATGTTTTGTTCAGTAATAGTATCTTTAGTAGTTTGTGTCCGGTTTTCCAACAAAAAATTACGGAAATTTCGAACGCATTTTCCATCCAATCCGTAGACAATTTATTTCTCTTTTTAATGATCAGATAACAGAATTAATATATGCATAGTTTAATTCTACTGTTTCATCATTTCATTATTCGCTTCTTTTTTTTTCTTTTCTTTTTTTACCAAAAACATCAAATTTGCGACTTTAAACGCCGCCAAAATAAACTACATACAATTCTAACAAAATATCAATGAACATAGCTATCTGAAAGGACTTTAAAGGCTCAAAAAAGCGCTTATTTAAGTCAGTTTTAAAACTTTTCCTGAATGTATCCAAAAAATCGACAGTTACTTGAGATGGAAGTAGATTGTTCCAAGGTATAACCACACTATTTGCAAAAGAAATTTTTCTTGCAATAATTAGGCTATCTTCGACTGCCAATTTAAATGGATGACCACGGGTGGGCTGTAGGTTAAACTTAAAAAAATCTTTGACTTGCAAATTGTTTAAGCTATGTATAATTTTAAAGCATTCATATAAATTAGTTTTGTCTCTTCGGTCCTTTAATCTTTTTAAACCTAGGTAATCCAGTCTTTATTCATAACCAACAGGTAACAACTTGCATTTATAAAACAACCTCCTAGTGAAATTTTGTTGCACTTTTTCCAAAATGTTTATATCTTTCTGTAAATAAGGGTTCCAAACTGCACTAGCGTACTCCAGAATTGGTCTAACATAGGACTTATACGCTCTGACGAGATTATTTCTAGAGTTTGAATTTAATGTTCTAAAAATTAGTGATATCACTCTCCTTGCTTTTTTGCTGTGATTTCACAGTGTTTAGAAAATTTCATATCATGAGATATATAAACACCTAGGTCACACACCAATTCTGTAGTTCCAAGTACATTATTGCCAAGCTTATATTTACAAATTAACTCTTTGTTATGAGTTCGCATATGAAGAACTTCACGT
>JASAMX010000876.1:0-15114 GCA_030248175.1 Microlaimidae sp. YZB2_3 | reverse complement strand
ACCTTGCACTGAAACTTAAAATAAACATAAGATATAGAACACACAAACATTGCTCACTGTACAAAAAATACCGTAATCATGCAAATGTTTTTTTTTAAAAAAAGACGAAAGGCGAAAGACTAAACCCTGGGGTGTTTAATAATGACATCACACTGATTATATATGTTGATTTATATTAGAAATTGTCTGTTTTAAAACGTGTAATTAAGATTTGTATGTAAAAATACAAAAATATATAACTACAGATGTTATTATAAGCGGGTTATTTCCCATCAACGACGCCACTAATCAATAATCAGGGAAGATTTGCATGATTACGGTATTTTCCGTACAGGTTCAACGTTTGTTTGTTCTATATCTTATGTTTATTTTAAGTTTCAGTGCAAGGTGCCTATAGCCGCTAAAAGTTTTAAAATGAATGTTTAATTATTTGTAGTGTTTCAAGTTTTAATTATACTACGATAAATGCATCTAATCTGAAAGATATTTTGTTATGCAACGGAACCGCCGACCCAAATTTCGTTATGCTAAAGTTCGCAGTTCTAATTGGTGATGTTCCC
The DNA here is from genome assembly GCA_030248175.1 of Microlaimidae sp. YZB2_3. Lineage (NCBI taxonomy): Eukaryota > Metazoa > Nematoda > Chromadorea > Desmodorida > Microlaimidae > Microlaimidae sp. YZB2_3. The sequence goes on along the minus strand of JASAMX010000876.1, from coordinate 14,554 downwards.
CGAAGTTTCGCTTGTAGGAGCTCCCAAATACCTTTAGAATTCCGAAGATCAGCCGTGTTTTTTGCTAATTTTACGAATAATTAAAGCGTAATTCTATAAATTATTTTGTCAAAATATTTTTGTAAAAAAAATTTTTTTTAAAACTTACCAAAAACAATAAAATAGTGCTAAAAATACAAAGTAAAATAAAAGGCAATGCTCCGGAGCTGTGGAGCTCCTTCCGTTTTAAATTGTTGAAACTCCGGATCAAAAAGACTGACAGCCGTTTCCATAATATTAGATTGAGTCAAAATTACCATAAAGTGTATTCACTTAATTGTGGTTCGTTTTGTTTTTTAAAAACGATGCTTTAAATTTAAAAAAAATAGAGTCATGTTAATTTTATATTGAATACGATTGTTTCTGTCGTACTAACAGCAAGACGTAAGCCAAAATCACAAATCAGTGGAATAGTTCGTTTCCAGGTAACTGATTAGCTACTATTAAAAAAGTATCAAACGAATCACAAATGTCAATAATTTGGTTTGTTTATGACTTCTTATGTAAACCAAATGCATTTATGTATTAGTTTTATTGCATCAATGAAACGGCCACAGTTTTCATTTCAATCAATTATAATATATAGTATGAATGAATGAGAATACGCAATTAACTACTTTATCTGCTGTTTATTTGGCAATGCTGTCTGTCACATTCTGGGATATTGTTATCCTTTTGAAGGTATAAAGGAAAGAAATATTGTAAGCGTAATTGAATAAATATAATTATTTTGTCGCGTGAAGCCTTACAATTTATATTTTCAACTTTTTACATTTTGCTGACGTTTTTTCTCACGCGAAGACCGCGTAACTATAAAGAAGTATTGTTTTTTATTTTCAAAAATTTCGCATTATTGTAATTAAAAATAATCAGTTTCTTTGGGTTGTCCGTGTACTTTTTTTTCTTTCGCTGTTACTGCATGTTTTTTTGTGGGTAATTTAACGAAATTCAAATTCAAACCTTGTTTTTGACTTTGGATTTAGTGAAAACCTTATTTATTTTGAATGTTTTGGGTAATAAAAAACAAAAAAAAAACAAAAACAAACTTTAACTGTTTATCTAATATTGTCTGTCTAGATTTATAAACAATAAACATTGTCGGGCGCTGTTTCATAAAAGTTACGAACATTCGATTTCTTTGTAAAAGTCCGTTTTTTCTCTGTGAATTTCCCTACTTTCTTTGTAATTTTTAAAATTCAAGAAATTTCGTTTTTTTTGCCAGCGGAAATTTTGCCGCGCTCACATTTAATTGGTCAAGGCGGGGGATTTTTAAAAGATGGCGGTTAAAACGATGTTCATGTTTATTAAAGTTTAATATCAAGTAAAAAGTAGGGTTGTTTTGTTGAAACAGCCCAACGTATGTATAACACAAGGATTTTCAAAGTTACAAAAAAAACCTGACATTTACAAAGAAAGAATGGAGTTTTACAAAGAAATTGAATGTTCGTAATTTTTATAAAACAGCGCCGGTGTAAAAACGAAAAAGTTAGGGTCGCCTGTAAAAAAATTTTTCTGTAAAAATAGAAATATGTTTATTATTTGCCTGTAAATTTACTGATAGGATCAAAATTTTTGCAAAACGTGCCGTTTTAATGCGGAATGTTCATTTAACTTTAACGTTTTTATTGGTTAGGTATCAAATATTTTCAAATTGGAAAGTTTTTTGTGCTATAATAAATATAAAATACAAGGTGATTTGAGGTTGTTAGAGTTCAAGCTGGAACTGTAATTTTGGAGCTGGATGAAACTTTGGAGTCGAAAATGCGTAACTTAAAAATGCTATAGTTAAAAATTTAAATTTTAAAAATGTTAAAAATTTAAAATTGCTAAAACCTTAATCTAAAGCTGGACCTAAACTTAAATCAAAGCCAAAACTGTTTTTTGTTTTAAACTCCATGTTCCCATTTTCACGGTTTTAAGTTCTCAAAATTCGTCAGCGCTGCAAGAAAAAAATTGTTTTTTTTTAATTTTTTTAAAATTTGTTTTAATGACGTAATTTCAAAATCAATTTTAAAATCATTAAAGGTTTAAATCTGTTGTGAAAAGATCATTATAATGTAATTCAAAATAAAAGGTGTTTTTATGTTGTAATTTTTTATAAATTTTGCTTACGATGTTGATTCATGCGTTAATACATAATTATTTGCTTTACATTGCAAATTTAATTTAAGGAAATAGCGGTTTACAACATTTTATGAATAGATTCATAATTTTTATTTTTTTAAACTTGCTATTCTGCGAACTCTTTTTTTTTTCCCCCCCCGCCGGCTCTTTTCTACATAATACTATTCTTTTGTCTCAATCTCGGATGTCTATATTTGTTTTTGTTTTTTTTAATGCTTTACACCTCCTTTTTTATTATTATTCATCATTTCCTCCGGTAGCAAATTATAATTTAACCTTAATTTGCAGCTACCGTAGCAAATTGTGTTGTTTTGCTCACATGCTTTTTATTTGCTTAAAATTGGCTATATTATACAAGCACACACTTTCTACAAAAAATATTGAATTAAAAAAAGTTAAAGAAAGTTAAAAGCTTTGCATTCCCAAATACTGGTGATAACTTGATACGAGTGCTGTCTTTACTCGTGCTGTCTTTATGAACCCGACTTAATTCGCTAGCAGCCGTACGTACGACAAATTTGTGAGAAGTTCAGCTCAAAGTGGTAGCTTTCTTTAAAAAAATCCTCTATTTCGGGACTAAAGCCATTAAAGCGAAGCGGAAAATTAGCCTGTTTTCAGGAAAATGTCAATTTTTGAGAATAATTTAATTTCTTTCGCGGTCTTTGACGTCACGTATTGCCTTTTCTATTGTGGATAATATTAGTAGAGCGGAAAAATCTCCTTTGTTTTATGTCTGTTAAAACACGAGTTTTTAATCTAGTATAGTGATTGTTTTACGTTTTTTAAATTAAGACCAACCCATTCGTTGCTAGTAGATATTGCACAATGTAAAATTTCAAGAGTTTTGTGATGTTTGACGCTAAAAAGCAGTTATGCAGGTAGCTCTTTTTTCTGCTAAACTTAGGGTAACTGACTTAATTTCGGCCACCTTTTTTTTATTTTTAGAAAAAGTTTTTTCTGGCTTTTTTAATCAAGCCAAAATTTGGCCTAAAAATCAAACAATAGCTACATTTGTTATTCCAGTGCAAAATTTAAATATTTCTGTTACACTTAAAAATCAGTGAAGGGTTAAACTTTTTTTTAAAGTGGCCGAAGTTAAGGCGCGTGCCATTTATTTCGGCCACCTACAAAAACTGGCCATAAGTATTGCTTAAACGAACAATAAAAATTTCTAAAGGTTGCAAATTTACCCTTAGGTATTGTTCTTGGTACATATAAATTAATTTTTCCCGTTTGCGAACTTTAATAGTTATTAGCAAAACTTTAAATAATTATGTCAAAACCTTAAAAAAACAAGTTTTAATAATTTGTATTTTTGTTCAATTTTTATTTTTGGCTTAAAAAACGTCAAAACAAAGTCAAACGAGCAAAAAAATTCTTTATAAATACGGTAGTATAATTTAAAAACATTTATAATTATATTTATAATTTACGATATTTAAAAACAGCAAAAAACGGCAGGTTCTTTCACCTAAATTTTCAGGTGGCAGAAATTAACGGAATCTTAAAATGCGCAGTTAGTTAAACGCATTGCAAAATGATTTTGAAGAAAATATCAAAACATCAAAATTAACAACTTTGAGCCTTAAATAGAAGATATTTTAAGGTTAAATATTGCTTCGTTCTAAATTTGATGCAGTTTAAACACATAGCAAAAATTAGGAAAATCACAAAAAGTTCACTTTTTGTATGAAAATGTTGATAATGTAGAATAACAAAAATAAAAAACTTTCGCAAAAACACTTTATTCAACATTAATCCAGTTACTTTTGTACTAGTTCATTTGTGTTTTAAAAATAAGCCAATTTTCTAACACCCTAAATTGGTGGCCGAAATTAAGGCGTGGCCAAAATTTTAGTTACCCTATAGGCCCGGGCGCCCCGCCGATAGGCGGGGGTGGGTCGTCTGTCCGGTTTAATAATATAAACAATTATTCAAAAAACCGAAGAAAATATTTTACACTTTGGCCTGAAATAAAATGGCTATAAAAACGCTTTTGTTAAAGAAATGGGTTATGACCTGTATTTTTTCGTTTTCTAGTTTTTATTTTAAATAACTGCTGGAGATTTGAAACAATTATTTTATAGTATATTGGCGCTTTATATACAGTAAACCGCTCATCATGTAAGTAAATCGATTTAGTGGTTTTATAGTAATGAAGCAGACGTATAAGAGTACTGCACGAAACAGTACCACAAAACAGTCCCGGGTTTCGCAAAAAAGTACGCACAAAAGAGTAAGCCACAAAACAGTACTGTCAAAAAAGTTAAAGAGTAGTATTTCATTTTTTTGCAGACTTAAAGTGTTTAAACAATAATAAAAAACTAATTGTAAAAAGTGGCTAAAATAATATGAACATTTTAAAATTAAATTGGAGGATGAAATAAGCCTTATATAATTCATTTCAGAAGCGCAACTTTGAAGTTTTTTGTTTGAATGATCGTTTCTTCGGAGCATGATAGTTTAATAGCTCAGGAACATAACTAAAAAACTGCTTTAATTTCGTTAAAAAACAAAAAAAAAACTAATATGGATTATTATTTTCTAACTGATTAATTTTTTTAGCAAAAGTCAAAACATGTTTTATTAGCATTGAAAAACACACCTTTTAATTAAAAAAAACTTTATTTTCTTCATCAAGATGAAAAGTATACATTAATATGCGCATGTTGATTTGTTAAATATGCAAATATCCATTTGGATCAGTCAAATCTGTTAGTTCCTGCACGCAGTATCTCAGTACTTTTTTGTGTTCGTTCTCTTTTGTGCCGTACTCTTTTTTTCCCGTACTGTTTCGTGCGTACTATTTTGCAAAACCCGGCACTGTTTTGTGGTACTGTTTCGTGCCGTACTCTTATGATAGGGAGCCGTGATGAATATGAATGCGGAATATATTTAGATATTAAATAAATAAATTAGGGGTTTAACTAAAAATGCTATTTTAAAAAAACAAATTTAAATCTACTGGCTACTATACTGACGGATAGAAACTTTAGCTCGTTACAGCCAGATACACAAGTCATATCAGTATATGGCTTAGACTTTCGTTATCACCTAAATTTATAAACAAACGGCATTTAACCATTTTTCAATAATGTCATTAACAACCAAACATAATCAATGCTTTAACAGTACTTAAACTCAAAACGCCGTTTGCATGCTGTTAGAACAAAATTTTTAAAATTTTTAAAAAAATTGTTACTCTAATGCTGTTAGAGGCACACGAGTTATTTTGCAAAATCTATAATACTTAATTGTGCGCTTTTTTTTTGAGATTTCCTTTTTTTGCTTCCAAAAGAATTTTTTTGGTGTGATTATTACGTTATAAGGAGATTGGGATTTCCACACAAACAAACAAATTTTTTAGAACATAAAAAATGCAGTTTTTTTGAAACTAAAAAAAGTTAGCACTAAAAATTGTTTAAAATTCTGCCAAAAACTCCTTTAATGTGTATATAGCAAGCGTTGAAAAATTGGATACTAAAACAATATTTAACATTTAACATGTTGCTTTTTAAATTTTCAAATTATTGATAATAGAAGGGAAGAGGGGGTATAAGTTATAAAATTATAAAGAATATAGTGTTTATTAATGTTGAAATATATACACATACAAATATATACAATCAAAAAATCTCTCAAAACAAAGATTTTCAAACGAACTACTTAAAAAAGAGGCTTTAATAATTTACTTAAATTCAAAATCACGCTCAATTAATACAACTAAATCTGAAATACATCCAATGCTTCAACTGGTAACTAAAAAACATTTGCCAAAGAAATTTCTCAGCTTTTGGAACATTCCGACAGAAAAAAATCAATTTTCTCAGTTTTTCGTGTAAATAAAGAAACAATTATGTCTGTTTTGTCTCACCTTCTGCCTAATTACGAACTTGTTTCATGTTATTTTAAGGATTTCTTTCACTCGTTTTTATCATAATTATCCTTTTTTTCAGGTGACCAAAACTTACTGTTACATTACCACATGTTTTATCGTAATATTAAATGGTTTTTTATCACATGTTTTACCTTTATTATAACTGTTTTATTGACTTTTATTTATGTATTTCTATGTTTTAGAACCTTGATAAAGAAGCAAGTTTATGCTTCAAAACTTTGGAATAGAAAAGTTTTGCCAGCTGTTCAGCTTACATTTATTTTCATGGGGTTAAATCCCGAAAAACTATACTTTGGATACTATAAAAAACTTTGTGGCGTTCCAGAACCTTTTGGAAATCGCATAGGTAATCTTTACAAAAATTGAAAAATATAAAAATTTTAAGTTAAAGTTTTACAACTCTTATCTACTTTGATAAATCGTTCTATATATTTAGGAGCTATGTATGTAGTTTAGTTATCCTTCTATGATTTTTTTATTTTTTATAGTGTCTCTCATTTTCTATCAGGCTTTTCCACTAGTAAAATAATATGCAGATTGCTCAATTTTTTAAATGCTCAGAGCTGGATCATCTGGATCCCTGTTTTTATATAGAACTGCAGTATATCCAAATTTTAACTTTTTATGAGAGCTGTGGATTGAGTGCTAAATCTAACTTTACAATAACTTCGGACTCGAGTGTATGTAAAAACTATGGTTCACTTCAGTATGATTTTTTAGATCGGTCCAAAATTATACAATATGTCTAAAAATCAGAATCAACTTAGATTCGGCTTATTTTAAACTGATTTTGAATTTATTTAAAAACTTTAAAAATAGTATAAGAGTTTTTTAGGTACAGTGCTAAATTATAAATTCAGCAATTTCATTTTTTGCAAAAAATATTCAAACGGAATTTAATATTTGTTCATGATGTTAAAATGTATTTTTAATTTTAGTTATTTTGGTACTTGTTTACCATAGTACAGCATGGTAAGCAAGACTGCATAACTAAGAAGCATGAACCACACACACGTATTTTATTAAATTTTTACCATGTAATATATAGCTTTGGAACTCCGAAAAAAAGTTATGAAGTTTCGGAACTATTTTTTAAAATTTAATCATTCACTTTATATTTGACCTATGTATACTGCGTTACTTTTTTAGCTGCAGTTTTACAAATAATTTTAGCCTTTTTTTAAATAATTTAGTTTATAAAAAACCTATGGCATTTTTTAATTGGTTATGACAATAAAATAGTATAAAAATAAATTAATGTTCCAGAGTTCTATGGATGGTTTATAATTCTTAAAATAGAACCCCAGGGAACCTTACGTTACTACTACATAAATCAAAAATAAAGAACCCAAGCCACTTATTTGCTGGGGTATTCATCATTACAGGTGGTTTTTTTTTGATGAAATTGTCTGCGTTTGTGTAATTAGACTGTGCTCAAAAATAAAAGGTAATTTATCATATGTTTTGCATTTTTTAAAGAACCCCCCGTTTTCCGTCCATTATGAATAGACACTGATTTATGAGAGTTCGTATAGCCGTGATTTCAATTTGCGTTAAAATGAATCAAAACCAACTTAAAATCAGCGCAACTATGACTTCTTTTTAAGTACGTAGGGAATTTTGTTTCTGTTGACAAAATGGCAGACACAACGTTTGTTCATATAAATTTTATAAAATGTTTGCAGTTTGAAAAAAAAAAACTGGGGGTACAAAACACACAAGAAGTCACTATCCCGTTGTTTTCTTAATAGCATTCACCTGTTTTTTAGTTATACATGTAGGAGGAATATGTGGATTAAATCTGCTGAAGGAAGAGTAAGTGGGTCGATTGGCAGGCTCGGGTTACGTAGAAACGCTAATATTCCTATTAATATTTGATCAAAATATACTTAGAAACTTTTAGATTTTTAAACCGAAATAAAATTGTTGCGCAAAAAAGAGCGTTTTAAAAAATGAATAAAAAATTTTTTGGGTGTTTTTAAAAAAATTAAATGTTTATAACTAAATGTTCGGTTGAATCAAATAATCAATAATCAAATGCCAATTTGATTAATTAAACATCGGTTTTAAAGCTTTTGATTACAGTGTTTTTAAATATTAATGAAATTTACTGAGAAAAATTCAAAATGCTTAACTTTTTAAACTATTAATTTTTATCATTGTTAATTTTTCATTAATTATGACTCGAATTATGACTTGTTGAATCGAGTATGTAACTATGTTGTAATATCAAAATATATTTTGGTATTCAAAACATGAGTTATTTGCCGTATTAAAATAATGTAAACGTAGATTAGTTATTTGTTATTGAGCGAATAAGAAATTTCAAAATTTTAAACTATGTATTTCAATCTTTTGTTTCTGTTTCTGAAATATTAGTAGCGCTTCAGTTTTAAGACTATCTGAAAAAATTTTTTTAACTAACATTTACAGGGTTTGTAACGTAAATCGTTATACCATTGAGCACTCTTTCACGTACAGAACTGTCGAAAAACGTCATTTTTGGGGGATCATAACTCCTGAACCACAGGAGATATTTTGCTGAAAAACTTTTTCTCGGCTATTGAGGGCAGGGGTAAGGTTTTTAGAAACAATTATCAAAATCGAAGACAAAAAGTTTGACTCCGCACGGCATCTCAAAGCCAAAAGGTCCTTTGAAAAAGCCAAAACGTCCTTTGTACAGTCCACAGGATGAAGTATGAATCAGCCTTAAATTGAAGCCCAAACCATTTTTTTAAAGGCTCCAAGTTCTCATTGCTCGTGGCTCCAAGTTTCCAAAAAATTCTGACAGCTCCAAGTTCCCTGCGTGTGGTTCTAAAGATCCTATTCCGGGACAAGTTTTAATAAGAAGTGAGACTGCCTTTAACTATAATGCACGATTTGAAATATACCTTGAAGGGCCTATAGGTAGTAGTGTTGTAAAAAGTAATGATTTTCAATTATTTTAAGTAAAAGTAATTTAAAAAATTTTAATTTAAGTAAAGCAAGAGTAACTGTAATTGTGATTTTTTAATTTAAGTAAAGTAAAAGTGAAAAAATTTTATGTAAGTAAAATAAAAGTAACACAAGATCTATTTTTTAAGTAAAAGTACAAGTAAAAGTATAATAAAAGTAATTTTGAACAGACCAAAACACCGGTTTTTGGAGCTCCAGAGCTTCATTCTAAAGTGATTTGTTAATTTTATATATAAATTTTGATTTTAATAAGTGTTTTGGGTCAAAATACATAGTTTTAGCGTGTTAGCGTCTTAAAAAATTTCTTCTGCCATTTATTTGACAACAAGCCCATAGGGAATCTACTAATTGAAATTACTTACATTTTACTTAAATTAATTTAAGTATTTGGAGGAAAAAATCCGAGTAAGAGTAAAAGTAAAAGTAATTGAAATTTCAAAAGTCGACTAAGAGTAAAAGTAAAAGTATTCCAAAATCCGTTACTTTTATTAGTTAAGTAAAAGTTAAAGTAACTTTTTACAACACTACTAGGTAATAAACAAACCAGGCAAGTTTGAGGCGAACCGTTGGGTCCCGGTTCATAATATCGTCGTCATTACGTCGGAATGAGTCACAGTTCGTTTAAAATATATGCGACTGTGACTTACTTCTAAATTTTAAACAGTTACTCTTTTAACTAGAGACTAAGTCATAGTCACTTGTATTTTATAATGACTGTTGCTCATTTTGCCGTAGTAATGACGATATGTGTAAGTAAACATAACAACAGGGAGGACCGACAGCTATCCGTTAGACTTGTTCGCTTAGGGTAGTGCATTTAATTTCGGCATTTTTTTGTTTTTCCGATGTAACTTTTCACTGTATGGCCCGATTTTCATGTTTGATAGCTCATTTTGAAGCTTTCACGATACTGCGTTGCGTCATAAAAGTTTCACTGTACGAAAGTAGTTTTTTAACTTAATTAAATCAGTTTTTAAAAAAATGGAAAATTGCCGAAATTAAATGTGTGCATTTAATTTCGGCACTTGACAAACAATCGATTGTTTCTCAGTCAAAAAAATCATCATTTTCAAAAATTTAAAAGAATATCATTATCTCCAGACAATTTTCTTTAATTTAAGCTTCTACCTGTTGTTCAACGTGTAAATGGCAAAAAATTACAGCTAAAATGCCAAATGGTATCAAAATGAGCAACATTTGGTAAAAAAGTGCATTTAATTTCGGCACTTTTTAAATTGACCCCCTTAATCGAGTTTAAGTGCGGTGCTATTACCCCTACACATTTCAACGTTGTCTTTTAACTATTTACAACTACAATTTAACACCCGACCACTTAATTCAATCCGTTTTTACCTACAGCAATATGTGTGCTGAAATTACACTATTTTATTTTATAACGATTGCTCACCACAGACGCAACGTACAACCACGGGGACTAAAAATTCGGAAAATAGACTAAATTTTACAAGGACAGTTTAGTTTTTTAACCAATTTATTGCGTAATCATGAAATGCCCATGTTCTAAAAACGAGTAACAATTTTATTTTTTATAAATCACACAATTTCACACGAAAATATCATAACATAACAAATAAAAAGCTCACGAAAGTCATCTACATATAATTAGCTCTCATTTGAGCTATCAAACGTCGTATTCCGTCCAGGATTACCAAAGATATAGTCCAAAATCAAAAATGCCCAATTTGGAAAAGTGCCGAAATTAAATACACTACCCTATTCGGTTGCAATTTTTTTGTGTCGTATATTCTTCATTTTATATTTTATTTGTAATGAATTGTATATTTTTGTTCCGTTTCAACTTAGTTAAAAGGATTCGTTTAATTAAAAAGTGATCCCCCGCATTTATATTCACATTGTGCTAGGCAAATAAAATCTAGCTGACCGTGATATTTGCAGTATTGAATCGATTATTTAACAATAAAAACATTCAAAATTTTTAATTTTTCACTAAAATGGATTAATAACAAAGATTAAAAATTGTATTTTAATAATTATTTATCAAATTACTCCATTTGTAACTTAAATGCAAATTTTTTAAGGGCTAAGGTTGGTTAATTTTTGTCTATTTTGTGAAAAGGTGGAATTAAAAAAATTCTCCGTTCTTATTTGTTTTTTAAAAAAAAACGTCATTACCGCACAATTTTAATTGGTCCCCTCATGTCTGCATTCTAATTTTCAGCGTCAGCCAGATATAATTCAACAATTTATTTGCACAAGAAGCCCTATTAAAATTTTAATTATTATCGCAATTATTTTTTACCTTTTATTCAAATTTATGAAAAGTAATTAAAATTAGCTTTTCAAGTTTCTTATTAATTAAAAAAATGTGAGAGCGACTTCTAGTTATTTTTTTAATTAGCTCTCGGCTTTAACTCAAATTAGTTTAGTTAAAACCTGATAGAAACTAATTACATATCTTATAACTTTAATCGAAAGATGCCATTGTGATTTTTATAATATTTAAATTTAAAAGTGTTTTGTTTGAAAACATATTTTTAAACGACGCCTATCCTAGGTAAATCGAATTTTTTTATTAATCGACGGATTTTAATAAAAATTTGCAGAATAAAAAGTCGGGGTAGGATAAAGCCGGAGAAACACTTTGTCCAATGTGTCTACAAACAAAACCCATAAACCTCAAATTTAGGCGATTCAAAAGGTGTTTTTTTATTATTCTTTAAATCACCTAAAATCAAAACTTTGGGCTTTGTCTTTTAACAAAATATAAACTTCAGAATTTGAATTTTAGTTTTAGTTCAGTTTCAATTAGTAACAAATAAATTTAAAAAAATTGTTTTGAAAAATCTCTTAAAATCAAAACTTTGGGCTTTTTCTTTTAACAAAGTATAAATTTCAAAATTTGAAGTGTGATTTTAGTTCAATTTCAATTGATAACAAATGAATAAAATTATTATTTTTTTGCAAAACATCGGTAAATGTGTGTATAATTTTTTAAACTTTGTATGTTTTGCATAACACATAAGTTTTAGGTAGAAACGATTATTTTAAATAATAAACGAGTTAAAGAACTATTTTAGTTTTCATAAACTTATAAGCAAAGTTTTTTTACTTTCCTATTTTAGTTAAAAAAGAAAAAAACAAGTGATGGTTAAAAAAAATACCACACAAAATACCACCATCCATGTTTGCGACTTTTTTTCGAAATTTTTTTTTATTTATTATCGGTTGAAATTTAAATCAAACTTAAAAGTTTAGCTTCCGGCTATGTATAGGCTTTTGTTTAGCAAAATATTAATAAAATCCCTAATTTTTTATATGAATAACTACAAATGGTGTCGTAATTTAATTTGGATATCCAGCTTTTAAGCAAATTTGCAAAGTGTTGTTTTAATTTTTTTTTCTAAAAAATTAGGTATGTTTAATGTGTAGTTTTTATTTATTTTGAACCAACAGGTTTATTTTAAAACTTTATTTTGCATTGAATATATGAAAAAAAGTACGACCTAAAATTAAATTGTTTAAAATATTTTATGTTATTTATAATATGCCCTCCCCCCAAAAAAGAAAAAAAAAGGTTATTTTCTTCGTTTATTAAAATAACCTATTAAATATTATAATAAGTAAATAACTATTATAAATGTATGTTTTTGTAAAAGCAAAACCTATTCCTAAAATTTATATTTATACTTCATACATTGGTAATTAATTATAATTTACGTCACATGGGTATAATCGTTTATTACCTAAGGTTTGGTTCACAGGGAAGTGGCAAGCGACAACACGTTGTCACCACAGCGACAACTGACGATATAATGGTGTAAACGGGAGCGGATTGTGTTGTCACTTGTCATTTGTCACTCCAGTGTGAATCACTTCTTAGGCATTATATTTAATTCCCTTTCTTTCCCTTATCTGGTAGTTGCAAAATTTAATTAACTATGAAAGAGCATGTTAATTGTGCAGTTGATCACTTACTAAAAAAAAGGCGTGTGATTATCAGAGTTTAGCAATCATTACAACAATTAGCAATTAGCAGTGATTAGAATAAAAACCCATTTAGCATCATTATTGTTAGAAAAAATTATTGGGACTATGATTTTCAAATGGTTATTAAAAATAATAGATAAAGTAAATATTCGCAATTATAACCAAAAAAAACTCTTTTAATATCATTTATTAACAAAAAATGACTGCACTTACATTTACAAAAAATTATTAGAAACAATAGTAAGCATAAATGCTTTAGTTCGTTATTATATTATGCCTTAAATGTGTATTAATTAAGTAAAGAACTACTCCATCCAGAGCTGGTTTGCTAATCGTTAAACTTTTATTATTTTAGATATATTTATGTGTCATTTCGTATATTACTGACGACAAATTAATGTTTATGTTAACAGCTTATGCTGGAAGATTAATGAGCAATTTCATCGCTTTTACACGATTTTTCGCATATAGCTTTAAAACCATTTTTTTAATTTAAAATTTTATTAAAGTTTTTTGCTGATTGTTTCATGTACCACATCGCTTTTTAATTTAAATACCTGCAAGACAAATTTTAATATTTTTTAGTACTATGCTTGTTTTTGAAAGTTAAAATTTCTTATAGTCTTATAAAAACTAACTGCGGATTATTGCGTAAAAAAGTTTTTATAGTATAGCATAAATTGATTAGAACTCAAGGTAGTGCAGAGGCAAACATTCCGAAAGTATACTTTTTTTAAGCTTTTTACAATGCTACTTTCCTTGATTTTTATATTATGAACCAAATAAAAGCTTTGGGATACTGTACTTGCACTGCATAAAGCTCCAAGCTTTTAACTAAAACATATTAAAAGCATATACTTTTTTCAATTTTTTTCTCGTTTGCCATTTATTTTTTTGCTTGGTTATATTTTAATGCTTTTTTATTACGGATTTTAAAGATTAATTTGGTCCTCAAACTTAACCCTTTGATCTTATGACTGCAATGTTTAAACATTTGTTTTTAATGCCGAAAAATCGCTTTTAGAAAAAACAAAAAAAAAAAACTTTTACATATTTATGTCGCTGATAGATGTTTTAGAAATAAGAACCAGCATTTGTTCAAGTCAAAAAAATGGATGAATTTTTATAGCTATTATACCTGCACAACGTCGGTCATATTTTTTTTGTCAAAAATAAAGTCTATGTACATTTTCATTTAAACCAGCCAGCATATGTAAACAATTCTTATACAAATTGTGCAGAACGTGCTTGTTAACACGAGAAATAACCCCAAATCTAAAATTCGGGCCCGATAAAAAGCATACAACGATTATTCAGAACTTATTCAATAGAAAATAGTACTTCCTTCCTGCTCTGCCGTCTAATTCTCATTTAGTTTGTGTTTAGTAGCTAATCCCTGCACAAACAAAACAAAGACAAAACGCTCTGATTTTTACGCTCTGATTGATTAAGAAGAAGACAAAAGGCAAAAGGTTCGTTTACTAATAATAAAAACGTTATCAAAACATATTTTGAGTTTCATGATTTATACCAGGAGAACTCAAAATATTTTCATATTGTAAGAATGTA